>QDEB01060856.1:0-10255 GCA_004193795.1 Asbolus verrucosus | reverse complement strand
ACATTATAACCACTAAAGTTACGAATGAAGTAACAAAACATATTGTTAATTAAATTCGTCGAAGTTTATAAACAATTTTCGGTTCTTAAGATTAACTATTAAAATTTTTTAACAATTTTCTAAAAGTAGGTCAGATTACGAGTCAAGTCGAGTGAATATTGAGAATTTAATTTTTTTTTAACTTTTAGAGGGTGGCGCACGTGAGAGATTATAAAAAGAACGTCCTGTTCTATGTAGACGTTAAATTTGAACAATTTATTTTCCATACGTTTATGACAAACTCAGAGGCGGACGTTTATTGATTGAACACAAACATCATTAGTAGCCTGTTTGCAGAAAAATGCTTCGTTTGTTTAGAAGCCCTGCCAACTTTATTGTACGCAATTTCCCAAAATGTATTGTCGAAATTCCCCCAGAAAATGACTTCTGACGTGAAAAATCAGCTTATCTACGTAGGGACGACATGTTTGTATTCCGCTTTAAAAAATGTTTGTTCCGTAAATAATGAGAATTCTATCCCGGCCAGAATAACATCCATAACTTACATCGGGTAAATAACTCGTCTCGGATGTGCGGATTTCATTTAAATAAATTTGAATTCGTTATTAATGTTGTTGTGCGGTGTACCCCGCACCGGCTTCAGGTATAATCTCGTTAGGCGGCCGTTTCTTCACCTGTTAATTAACTTACCGCCATCGATCAAACGAAAACGATACTTTCATTTAAACTAGTTCCATTAATTCAGCACTAAATTAGAATGTAGCCAATGGCGTTGGCGTACTGACTCGTTTTGCAATTAAGAATGTAATTCGATGTAAATTTATCGCTTCGACCCGTTCCGGATGGCGATAATCAAATATTGCAATCCGGGGGGCTTAATTTCGAAGAATTGTTATCATTCGAATAATTTTTTTTACGTAAAACCGACGCTTCTATGGTGCGAAGACACGTTCAAATGCAATTGTTACTTCCGCAGGACATAACTTTAACTTGCATTGTGTATTCCGGAGTGACTTCGATAACAATGCGAGCTTAAAACAACTCTAAATAATCCAGAGGAGTTTATAGAAACATCACAGAATAAGAACTCGCACAAAAGAATGCTCGGAAGTTCTTCTAATGAAGTACCTCGCCGCGTCTCTTTGCATAATTTAAGTTTAGCCCAATTTCGGAAAATATGAACTTAATGCGGCATAATCAAGTTGATATTAAGTTTGACGCGAGACTTTAGCTATTGCTGATACGAAGTTTAATCTCGGTCTTGAGACAAGGATTTTTGAAGCCATGCCTGAATTATTAAGTTGACATTTGTCAAATTTTCTAACTTTAACAAGTAACAATTTTAATTAACTCTGCGTAAACCGATTTTCCTTTGAGTTAATGACTACTTTGAGTTGGTTGAAATTAATGTTTTCCTTCAAATTCAGAGAGACTTGTCAACGTTAATTGGATTAAGCGCGAGTTTTAATTTTCATTTTCATTAATGCTTGATTATCGAATTAACGTTCAGTTTTGCTTATTTAAGTATCGGAATTAATGATAATTCGTCGGTATCGAACCAAAAACTTGCCAATTAAACTTAATGGGGGCGGTTTACTTTTAGTTCGAATTAATTCAATGTAAGTTCGCTGTTTGTTTCAGTTCATCCGAAGTGATATTTAACTTTTAATTAAATTCCGAAATTTAATGCTCAATACGAACCCGCTGTGTGAAGTTTTTAGTTTTGGTTAATTGGAAATGTCGATTGACGCAATTAACACTGTTAATTCTTTCTTCGTCGAAGCTGTTTCAATTAACTGGATACTTGTGGTCTAGCGAATTAAAATTAGCATTTCCATTAAAGTTATTTCGTTTCGATATTTCTCTCAGAATGGGCTCTCTTAAATTTAAATCGTAATTTGATGTAAATTGGACCACTTTCGTTAATATGACTTGGCGCGTGCTCGAAGTCGGCTAAATGCAAAATGCACAATTTACATTTTCATTAAAATGAACGGCAATTTTTAAATTCTTCTTCAAGTTTTAGTGTTTTAGATGGTGATNNCAAACAGTAGAAGTATGAAGAGAATGCACTGTTGATGAATTTAATTAGCGTAAGTTTAGTCAAAATCAAAATTAGAGATGCAGTTTTCCAATTTTTTTCATTTTTTAGTTTTACTAAACTGTTCTTGAACATGCTTAGAAATTTACTTTTTCTTTTCCTAATTCTTTCATTTGTTCTTCACTACGATCTCCTGAACTTTTGGTAGCATCTTGACCCATATTCTAGAAAAAACTCCATCTAGATTTTTTGTAAAAATTCTCAAGACAGCGATGGTTTTCTATTTTCTAACAGGTATGATGCCATTGAGTAATGGAAATCTAAAGATCCCGAGAAGATCGTTGCCACAGTGGCCTCAAATTTTTCTTCAGTGAAGAACTGTTTTAGTATATGGAAATGCGAGAGGAGCTTCACGACGACTGTTTCTGCAAAAATGATTTTGTCTCGTAGTTTTTTCGGAATAATTTTGAGGATGGCAACATATTAGCACATATCCAGTATTAGTTATTTTATAAAACTTTTGGTAAACTTCTGGGGGAACTGAACCTTGTAGTTTGGACTCAGGTTGCCAACATCTTCAGAAGATTCTTGATCTTCTGCATTGACCAGGTCTAATTCTAAAATCTAAACTACTGATTTGGCGAAAACAAAGTATTTGTTTTCTATATACTGACATCTCTTTTGATTCATTGTTTGAACTTAGCCGAGCAATCTTGAACCTTACATTTCGAGATTGACATTACAAAATCTGACTTCTCTGTTTCTCTTAAAAGACACTTTTGAACACTGGAAACTTCTTCTACAGCTTCTAGTTCTTTTTGACTTCCTCGGCATCTTTGGTGTCTTCTAGTTTCGCTTCTAAATCTTCTAGTGTGTTCTGCCACTGCTTCGCTCTGTTGTCATATAAGATACCTTTTTCGTTTATACCTTAACGAAGGTAGGGTAAATCATCTCCAACCAACTCCATCTCTTATCATCTGTTAAGTTTAAACATTGAAGTTTTGTGTGTCTTTGGACATATTTCTGTATTTCTCAATCTTCTGAAGTTTTATCTTAATTTAATGCTGTTCTTTCTCACTTTTTTTAAGAGTCGTTTTTGCTCTTTCATTAAGAATATTTCTTCTAATTGCAAGAAGTGATCACCTTTTGTCTGTTATTGATCAAATAGTGCATAGTACTTAACCCCAATGCTTGCAAATTTTTGCACCACTCACCTCTTTGATCGTGGCTAATACAATCTCATGCGATCTACTTATCTTCAGCGAGTTTGTCGAAGAGTTTAGTCCATTGTTTCAGAAAATACGCCTCCCCCAAAGAAGATGGTAAATTTACATCCTTATTTTTTCATTCTTGGTGCAAATCTGCCGAATTTAAACTTTTGGATTTATACTTTGTTCTCTAGAGCTTCCACAGTTTTGATAACCTTCCAAACGCTATCTTCGTATTGTAATCGATAAACTGTTGCTTCTACTGATGGTACACAGATTTTTTCACCTTCTTATTCGCAAGTTCGATCTCTTTGATGTAAACTTCACACTCTTCCATCGTCGTCGTTGTATTGATCCATCAGTTTTCAAATCTACTCGTCTTCCTGGATTCCACATCTATATAATTCATTCAAGATGAACAAAACTTTGATTATGTCATGGCCGCACATAATTTCTACTTCTGCTTTGGTGTCTTCTAACTTCGCTTCTAGATCTAGTGTATTTTGATGGTGATTCGCTCTCTTATCATGTTTTATGTCTTAAGTGTCGATTCTAGTGACCAAGTTAAGACGAATGCTCTGCTTTCTCTTGATTTTGCTTCATATTTGATCAAATATTTTCGTTGTAATTTTTCCTGTTTTATTACAAAGTCACAGCATTCTTGTAGTGTCTTTTAGATGCATTGCTTTCATGACTCTCATGTTCCGCTCTCCACTTACAATAAACACTAAATCACAGCAACGAGTTGAAAGCTTTATTGAAATCAAAAGCTTCCATTGAACACAAACATCGAGTGGGTCGCACAAAGCTTTGAACCAATTAGAAATAAATTATGTCCAATTAAATAATTAGTGGCTAATTAATTAAATATTTTCCACGAAGTCGCAAGGAGCAGGGATGAATTTTAATGGGGGCGCTTCTAGAGATAATTCATTATTTCGTGATTTTTCTCAGAAAACGAACGCAGCTGTTGCAGACACGAAATTAATTTATCCTTTTACTTAAAAAACCAATTCATTTAAGTGGGAAAAAATTACTAAACGATTATTGCACAGATATTCCATCGATCCTCCTCGCATCTCCATTAAGGCAACCGAATACGTGGAGGGCGAAAACGCCAGGGACGTATTAAAAGCGAATTAGGGCCGGCTTCTCCGTCAACTTGCTGAATTTAATTGATGATGATTAAAGCGTTTTATTTCAATCTAAAAGATGCAATCTGTTTTATGGCTGGAGGGGTTGATGTTAATTTACGTTTTACGTCGTCGTAAAAATTTTATGTTTTTTTCGACAACATTTTTCGACTGAATTAAACCGAATTTGTTATTCAAATCGGGACTTAATTGTCCTCTGTTAAAAACACTTCTTCGATGCAAATCCGCAGTGGCGCGCCATCGACGTGTGTAACTCTTTCGGGGTCGAATTAAATCAAATGGGGTTATTAAGGGGCGCATTCATCACGCATGCAAGTAATGCTCATTTTTGAATGTCCGTCCGAGCGGCGGAATTAGGGGGATAAGGTCAAAGGTGATTCAAGGTGGAATATCGGACAAAGGCGTTTAATCCGGCTGAAGGGAGCCTTACATGCAGTGGCAGTTCGCTCAGTGTTAAAATTTTCTGCTCTAATTCTTGGCTTAGTTGTAATTAATCGCTTTGAACAGCTCAGGGAGGGAATCGACAATGAAAGTAGTTTTATTGCCTTTTTCCTGCTCGTTTCTTTTATTCTTCACCGACGCTTTTCTGAAAATTTGTTTCTTTTTCCAGTTTTTTCTGCTTTGTTTTGTGTGTATTTTCCTTTTTTCTTCTCTTCTGTTATTGCATTGACATTTCTAAAATTA
Source organism: Asbolus verrucosus (assembly GCA_004193795.1). Lineage (NCBI taxonomy): Eukaryota > Metazoa > Arthropoda > Insecta > Coleoptera > Tenebrionidae > Asbolus > Asbolus verrucosus. The sequence goes on along the minus strand of QDEB01060856.1, from coordinate 5,168 downwards.
GCTAGTTAATTTGACGTTCTGTTTAGCTTGTTTTTCTGAAAATTGTTTTTCTTTTTTGGCAAGAACAGGCCAAAAAGTGACATTTTGAAACTAAAAATTTGAGATTTTGTGAACGTTTTTATCTCTCTTTCTAACCCTCCTTACACACATTGACAGAGCTAAATTTCTAAAATTTCTGTCTGGTAATTCCAGGTTTGGGTGACAGGGGAGTATCAGGCAATTTATTTTTACAAAGTGCGATCCCGTCAAGCTGTGTGACATGAAACTTCCACCGAGATGGCACACAGATGGCAGATTTTTTAACAAAAATGCTCTCACAATGTAACAGTAGGGTGCAAGGTGGGGCCCGACGTCGTAATTGAAACTGACGCTGACTTGATTCGTTCAAAATTTCCTAATTACTCGGCCCAAGTTTAAACGAAATTTCCGAAGAAAAAACTTTTTAAGCAACTTTCACAACATAAATTCACATTAAAGTGGGCGAAGCCCCGACATATCAGCCGAAGCAGCCGAGTTAATTTGGGTCGGGCTTTCCGCCCGGTTGATTCGACATTTCCATGTGCGATTTTAAATCGGTTTTGCCGCCCACGATCGCCCATTAATTAAATCAACATATTCATTAAGGCTTAATCAGCACGAGGCAAAAAGATCGTTAACAAGCCCGCCGCAGATCGATCGGTGATTAAGTCGGTAATTTTTTTTTTTTTTTTTAGGTTAAATTAACTTTTTCTTCACGTAGGAGTCTTTATCTAATCATTCTTAACTTTGCTGAGTTGACACTACACGTTAAATCGAATCTCAACCGGAGAACCGCCCACATTTTTCGTACATGTGTGCGTGAAACTCCGTTTTTCCTGAATTATCCTCACAGGGGATGTTTTTCGAATTGAATTTGGACGAAACTGGATTAGCTTCGGAATCTAAAGAAAAGAAGTTATCGCTTTCTGACGGCGAACATCCGCACCACAAATACACTTTTCGTGAATAAAGAACGGCGTTTATGCAAATTCTCTTGCTTGGCTTTCGTTCAGTGTAAACAATCTCATAACTTCCGTTCCACCGTTCTACACCTGTTCAATGCACAAGAATTGGACAGTGATTACTAGGTCTAGGTCTGTTTTCAATTACGGTGTCCAGGCCTACATTAATTTTTTAAAAGCTACAAATTTGGTGGATGTGCCAGGAATTAAACAACTTATTTAGGAGTTGCGGTTAGAAAATTATAGAACAGATCTGTAGCTACAATTCGATATAACTTTCGTAAAAATTGATCAACAATTACGGAGTCCAGGGCTACATTAATTTTTGGAAACGTACAAATTTGGTGGATGCGCCGGGATAATAAATTATTTTCCTGAAATTTAACAACCCATGGAGGAGTTATGTTTCAGAAATTGTAGAACAGATCTGTTGCTACAATTCGATATGACTTTCGTAAGAATTGATCAACAATTATGCTGTCCAGTTCTACATTAATATTTGAAAAAGTACAAATTTGGAGGTAAATTATTTTCTCGAAATTTATCAACCGATTGAGGAGTTATCTTTCGGAAACTGTAGAACAGGTTTGTAGCTACAATTCGATGTAACTTTCATAAGAATTGATCAACAATTACGCTGTCCAGCTCTACATTAATATTTGAAAAACTACAAATTTGAATGATAAATTATTTTCTCAAAATTAAACAACCTATTGAAAAGCAAAGTATCGGAAGCTGTAGAACAGATCTATAGCTACAATTCGATGTAAGAATAAGAATTTCATAAGAATTGATTAACAATTACGCTGTCCAGGTCTACATTAATATTTGAAAAACTACAAATTTGGTGGATGGGCCGGGATAATAAATTATTTTTCCGAAATTAAACAACCTATTGAGGAGTTAAGTATCGGAAGCTATAGGACAGATCTGTAGCTACAATTCGATATAACTTTCACAAGAATTGATCAACAATTACGCTGTCCAACTCTACATTAATTTTTGAAAACCTACAAATTTGGTGGATGCGCCGGGATAGTAATTTCTTTTTCTCGAAATTGAACAACTCATGGAGGAGTTATATATAGGAAACTGTAGAACAGATCTGCAACTACAATGTGATATAATTTTCATAAGAATTGATCAACAATTACTGTCTCCAGATCTACTTCAATTATACTTTTACACGATTGTGTAATTATGTATCACAAATTATGAAACAGACCTGTGGCAACAATTCGGTGCAATATCGTCAGAATTGATTAATAATTATGGTCTCCAAATCCATAGTATTTTTTTATTGAACAACAATTTTGGTGGATGCGCGCGAATAATAAAATTATAAATTATAAACAGATAACGTCCAATATTTAATCAATATTGATGAAACATTTTCATTGAAGAAACGTGCCAAGACAACCAATATCGCGTTGAGGAGTGATTTAATATTTATTACAATTAAAATCTAATAATTCCGACTTATTTTTAGTGCTCTTGCCACACGATCCGGTTTATTGATCAATAAAGTGAAAATTTTAACATACAATTTATTTTTATTACTCTGACGCGTACGGAATAATAAACTCTTATCAATTAATTGAATATTTATTGCCTAATTTCGCTAGAAAATACAAAAAATCGCCATCCTCACTGATTTTTTTTTATTAACTATTAAAGCATAAAACGTGAGAAGCCACCCTTTTAAAGCGCTTCGTTTGGCCATTTGTGACGGAATTGTTATTTTTTAATTTAGATTGAAAGTGACGCCATTTTAGGCATTCAGCGTAATCACGACCATGGTTTATCTTTTCTTTGAGCAAGTTTGCCACCAGAAACGCGACAAACGGCATCGAAAAGAAATCAATAACATAATTATAGGAAAAATGTGCAAATTAAAAACCAAAATGGAAATTCTAATCAAACTGTTGGATTTGGATGTCATCTAAAATTGCTTGAATTTATTTATTTATTTATTTTTTTTGATAAAAATTTGGAAAATTAAATTTTGTGTCTGATCCGCTTTCCCTGACATTAAATTGGGAAAATCCAGAAAGACCCGCAGCGCTAAATCATCACCGCAACGTCAAAACAAAATCGTAAAACATTCGAACGTATCAATTTTCCCACTGATCTCGGACACAAAATGGCGGCCATCGATTGTGCGGCAAACCGGCCGAGGAAGAGCCCCAACACCTGGCGCATTCCCACCCGAAAAAACCCCCCCGTCGAGCAGGCAGTCGTCCGCGCAACCGGACCGGATTATGAATAATGAAGGAGGCGATGTCACCACCTGAAGAGTGCGGACGCGTAACCATGCCGACGCGAAAAAATCTTCGGCACGTGCGGGCCGGTGCCGGAGGTTCGGGAATGAAATTTCGGCCGCAAGTACCTTCGGGTCGGAGCGAGTTATCCATTTATCGGCACGACGTTTCGTCACTGAACTCACCACCACCGCCAGGTCATTTCGGCGTGCGGACGAACTTTAGAACAAGCGATGGTCCATCGCGCAGTTGCGGCCGGTCGACGAGCCCGCCACTCGTTTCGGACGTTCGCTGGCACTGAAAGGGTTCGCGTTGCCGTCCCCTCGGCTCGCGCGGCGGGGCGCATGCGCCCGGTTCCGTTTCCGTTTCGGGGAAAAATGTCGAGAGGGAAAAAATCCTCCTGTGATATATGTCGGACGGGACGGGGCTCTCGCCCCGGAGGTGCCGGCGAAGGGAAGTAAGAGCGAGTTGTACAGGGTGCGGCCTCTGCGACTTCGGGGCCGGTGTCTTTCTCGCTCGTAAATCAAATTCGACAATATGTGTCGCCGGTATTGTCTCCGGCGACCTCTTTACATGTGTTTGACGAAACTTGACACATGCTGCAAGGATAAAGTGGTGTGGTAAATTATAAAAACTGAAAACGTTTTGTTCACGATAATTTTCATGTTTTGCCAAATAAATAATTAGATTAATGCTTTCACTACTTATGAAACCGAATTTTTTTAAAATTTTCCCTCTTAAGGGGTAGTATTTTACCGAGAAAAAAGCAATTTTTAACCTCTCAACCTCTTCGTAAACACCAACTCTTCATAACGACGACTTTTAATGCTTCTGTTCCTACATTAATAACGCATGCGCATGATGGTTGCGTTATCTTAAATAATTTTATTGCCGTAAATATTTCTTTTCTGACTTTCGAAATGCATGTATGAAGAGGACAATGGAAACTGTAATGGAATTTGCCGAACGTTATTTCAAGGAAGAAAGATAAAAGAGCACACTCTGTATGTTGGAGCGCTTGGAGGCCGACCTCCGCCCCCCGAGATGCCGTCGAAGGGGGATAAAAATGAGTTATATACACGGTGGTTGTTACAACGCTTTATTAAGTGGCTCGTTTTTCCGTGTTTTGCTTTATGGGGCACTTATTATGTCAGTCGGAAGTGAAATATAATGCGGGCCGGGTGCCCATTTTTATATATAAATGTAATTTTTCCGACGGGACGGGTTTAAGGCGAGATTTATCCTGTTCGGGACGGCAGCGTTGTTGGTTTGAAATATGCCGTGAGATGGAAGTTTTCCGTGCAGACGTTTCCCGTCAAATCAAATGCGGCTTTAACTTCGGCCTGCTTAAGTTCGTTACGGATGTCAAAATTTTTGATATGTTTACGTAATGAGATTAAGCATGTTACGAAATGGATGTGCAACTTTCGAAATAAATGAAAGAAGTTGAAACAAAGAAGAGAATAGGAAAAATTCGAAATAACTGCAACTTTTTTCATAAGTGTTATTTTGGTGGATGCGCTGGAATATATCGGGTGTTCATTTAAAAAGTGCATCAAGTCGCTTTTGAGTTTTCGTTAGACGAAGAGGCCGCAAGAAAGGGATGTGCTCTCTTATATCAGAATTTTAAATTTATCAAATATTGTCATTTTCTGTTTATATTAATAAAATGCTTCGCGTCCTATTGTACATTGTCCTATTGTACATTGACAACTGTAGATTAGTTTTGTGTGGCCACAATTTAATACAACTTTCTTAAGAATTCATGAAACATTACAGTATTCAGTTGCACATTTATTTTTCAAAGGTGCAATTTTGGTGGATGCGCCGTTTTTTTAAATTTTTAATAAGCAATCTATCATGTATTCACAACTGTCGAGTAGATTTGTAGCAACAATTTAGTACAACTTTCTTAAAAATTGATAAA
>QDEB01060742.1:0-48221 GCA_004193795.1 Asbolus verrucosus | reverse complement strand
TGAGTGACTGGGCCATTAAATGAAGTCAAACTCAAAAAGGTGATAGAAATTTGGCCGGCACTATAGCTAATGAAACTAATTTATTATAAAATTACAACAATGTTATTTCATTTTGTAACTTTAATATTTAGAATTAGAATTAGAATTCTTCTTCTGTCGTAAACAATACAACATTTGAGAAATCATTAAACAATATAACGTGCGATCAAAAATAAAATGCCTCTAGTCACCATTTGATGCGACAATTTTTTTTGCCAGAATATGGATAACTTCACATGTCAACTTAAAATTACAGTACAAGTGACATTAGGATGAAACTCAGTTCTGATACTGACATACGTTCCAAAAACATTGTCGCATCAAGTGATGACTAAAGGGATTTCATTTTGATCGTATTGTAACGACCGTTGTATATTTAGTAACAATTATGAAAGCGGTAAAATTAAGAGTTGATTTTTATTTTCTTTAAATAAAGTGTTACTATGTTAACACCATTTGTTTGCTGGGATAAGTATTTTTATACATTCTTATTAAACAACAAAACTTAATTGTTTTAATGTCTAATTATTCTGATTGGTGCATTTTTTTTTTGAAGTGTTTTTTACACCTGAAATTTCAGTTATTTTCATATTTTCAAAATTATTTAATTGTAATGAACATTAGAAACAATGAAGTGTTTTTATTTTATGGAATGTTTGAAATTAGTAGAAACGGTAAAATAATTGCAAGTTGTCTTAAAACGACAATGTGGATATTTGTATGGGTGCGCTATTCAAGCCTTAAATCAGTTTATTATCTAATTATGTGTGGTGTTCTGGTTTTTACATCTATTTTTATTGCAAACAACAAATGTAAATGATAATTTGTCTAGTAATTTTTGTCAAGCCTAAGTGGTCTTGTTAGTTTGAGATTTATCAGGATGTTTCTGTATCTTGGCTATAGGAGTAATTGTGGGGATTGTCTTCGGATGAATTCTTCAATAGATGTTTATTAAGTTCCTACTGTGGATAATTTTATTGATTAGTGCTTGTTTCGAAGGCGGGTGGTGGTGGTAAATGTACGCTTTGGCCCAGGGTTCCATCGTTCATTTTGCTAACTTGCACAACCACAAAGAACAAAGAAACTTATCATCGCTGTCATAAATCTTTTGGCATTCTCATGTTAATAAATCTACGAGAAATTTCGAACTTGAATAAATAATAAAGACCAAATGTCAAAAGACGTATTTTGTTGTCCCCCATGTTAAATACAGTAACTTAAATAATACATTTTAGTTATTTGTTTACTGAACTGACTTGTTTAGAAGGTTTACGATGTTGATCATAAAATCTAAAATTGTTATTAGATGGAAAAATTCATCGTTTGTCGATTCTGTCGAGTGTGTTTTACTGTTCTTTTGCTTTCGGATGTTCATTTTAGACCAGGTGTAACTTCACATAATGCACATGGAATCCACCTGTGGCAAGAAAGGGTTGCGTCCTAAGTGGGAATAATGGAATTTTGGACTATATAGACCTAAATTAACTGTACTTCATCTATCTGGGTTTCGCGCAAGTTATTTAAGGCAATATTTCATTTCAGGTTAACTCATCCTAATATTGTACAGTTATTAGAAACGTTTGAAGATAAATCGAAAGTTTATTTGATTATGGAATTGTAAGCTATTGTTATTTTTGTTGAAATCCAAATTTCATAATTTAATTGTAGAGTGACTGGTGGGGAATTGTTTGACCGTATTGTTGAAAAGGGTTCGTACACAGAAAAAGACGCAGCTGATCTCATAAGACAAGTTTTAGAAGCAGTAGACTATATGCATGAGCAAGGTGTTGTCCATCGCGATTTAAAGGTAAACTGTAGATATTAAATATGTGAAAATTTTCAACTAACGTTTTTCCAGCCTGAAAACTTGCTCTATTATAGTCCAGATGAAGATAGTAAAATAATGATTAGTGACTTCGGTTTGTCTAAAATGGAAGATTCTGGCATAATGGCCACTGCTTGTGGAACTCCTGGTTATGTTGGTATGGATTTATTGTAAAGTTTAGTGAATTTTTTATTAGTAGCTGTATGTTTTAGCCCCAGAAGTCCTTGCGCAGAAACCTTATGGTAAAGCTGTTGATGTTTGGAGCATAGGCGTCATATCTTACATTTTACTTTGTGGTTATCCCCCCTTTTATGACGAAAACGATGCAAATTTATTTGCGCAAATTCTTAAGGGTAATAGAAAAAAAAAAATTAAGCAAAACATTATTCGCATGTTTTAGGTGAATTTGAGTTTGATTCGCCTTACTGGGATGAAATCAGTGATTCTGCGAAAGACTTTATTAGACAATTGATGTGTGTTAATGTAGAGAAGCGTTTTACTTGTCGTCAGGCTTTAGCTCATCCATGGTACGTGTTGAACTCGATAACGTATTATCTTAATCTATTTGTATTTTTTAAGGATATCCGGAAATGCAGCCAGCAATAAGAATATCCATGGTACTGTATCTGAACAACTTAAAAAGAATTTTGCAAAATCTCGCTGGAAGGTATGTGAAATTTCAATTTATTTTTGGATAGTGGTCGTAGAAAATACGTATTTTTAGCAAGCATATCATGCTACGACCGTGATTCGACAAATGCAACGAATGGCGCTAAGTAGTGGTGGTAGTGGGGGACGTAGTCCAGTACCTCAACGTAGTATGTCCACAGGTGATCCATGTGGGAGCCTAAATGGTGCCCAAGATAAGTAATCAAATACTGTAACTACCGTTTGTTAATTTCTGCTACGCATTTTTAATTGGGATTGAAAACATGTTCTTAAAATTCGTTACTTTTATGGAAATTGGATTCGTTGAAACATTTAAATTAACTTATTTTAAGGTCATGGTTTTTTAAGCTATTATGGTCAGAATAGAGGCCATAGCTCACTTAAGAGAAGACTTCCAAAACAAACTAATGATGTGATGTATGTATCATGCAAACATAACAGTGTGTAAAATTATCCAACAAACTAATAGCATATCTGTTATTTTGCTTTGCAGATATGAAAACCCGTGTATATTTTTTTCTTTATTTTTTTACTTATTTTTTTTAAAATGATTTTTTATATGATTTTTTTCTCGCAAAAGCTCTCTTATTTCAAATATACTTATTTTTTATGTTAGATTTAGTTGTTTTATTTTACATTTTTAATTCACGAAATTTATTTGACTTATTTTTTTTTTTTAAATCTAGTTACGGTATTATGATTATATTCTAAAAGAGTTCCATAATTACTTAGTGTATAATATAAGATTATAAATCTGACAAAGTAAATGTTAAATATCAATAATAATAATAATAATATATGAATAATAATAAGAATAATAATAGAAAGCAAATGTTATTGCTATGTGACACATAAATCTCGCATTTTCGTTTTTTGTTTCTAATTATAGTGAAAATGTAGGTTTTCATCATGACATTACAGAATTGTTCAAAACTGGAAAAGGATAGTTTATTTTACTATGTTGTTATTGTTCCAAGCAATATTAAATGTTAGAAATGTAGTAGTATTAAAACTAAGAAAGAAAATACACTACCTTCTAAAAACACATAATGCTTGCTTAAAACATAAATGTATTATTCTATGTGAATTTGAGTCTATTTTTTACTTTTGTTTTTGTATATGTTTTTAATTAATTGAAGTATATCATGTTCATTATTGTTTAATCAGTAATTTGGTCGTCAGAAACTTCATTTTTCACTTACACTGAAAGTATTTTTTGAGATTATTGTACTAACAGTGGCCTACATGATAGCCTATTGATCGGCCATTTTGAAATGATATTATATCCGTCCTTGGGATTATGTTACATTGTGATTTTGTAAAATTGGCCTTGAATTTTGAACATGATATACACAAACATTGTTTATTTTTTCTCTAAACTCACAACATGTGATATGTACTATATTTCATATCTATTTTATTTATTTCCTTATAAAGTGTACATTGTATAAACGAACTAAGTAGAGTTTCAGTGTATATTTTTAGGAATTTGTTGTTTTTGCACTGCATATATACGCCTGTGTAGCATAAAATAGATATTTAGTTTTATATTTTTACTAAATGTACAAACTGCTACAAATGGTTTAATCAGGTGTATATTTCTTAATACATTCTATGTAATTTTTTAGTTCAATAATACTGTGATGTTATACAGTAAGACATTTAGTATACAGTTATCTTCCTAAATCTTAGGAGTGAGTTTTTATTATCCACATAACATTATCGATTTCCTTAATCTGTCGCTATTGATGAGCATAACTTAATTTCATTATTGACGTATAATTTATGGGGGAAATAAAAACTCACAGGTAGTGAGCATTTATAGAATAATTTGATGGAACGTTTCCTCACATTCCAATTATTATTTATGCATTTGTTTTATCAATGTCTAAATTACAACACTCATTTTGGAGATAAAAAGATACATCGATTAACCCTAAAATCTACTTATTTTATTTGGAATTTTATTTAACAGTTTTATCGTTGCATAAAAATTTCGCAATGTTATATCGCTATATAATGTTTTAAATAAAATGTATATACTAATTTAAGCAATTGTATATGACCACTAAAAAGGCAATGTAGTTTTTTGCAGAAACTAGCTTTTTTGTAATTTTATAATTGGTTTATCAAGATTAGACAAATCTATATTGCTAATATAGCGTCGCTTTAATATTGGTTAGTATCTAAATGATAAAAATGTTCATTGGAAATGCAGTGTTCAAATATTTTAAATTTTAATTATTGTTAATAATACTTTGTTTCTACCATGATTAATATATTTTGTAATGTTTTATTGTTAAATATATGATGGGTTTAAAATAGAAGTTTTAACAATAAAAAAATAAGTTTTATTTCAAAATCCCCGCTAAATGTATGGTTGGTATTAAAGTTGGCTACATTGAGTGTAATTTGGCACAACTTAATTTAGTATTTAACCTGCTGTCAAAAATATGTGTCAAATGTTGTCTTGTGTTATTTACATTAATATTTGTCCGTTGTAAAATTAATTATTACATTTTATACTAAGTTATAAATTATAAATGAAATAGACATATGTTAAAAGCGGAAAATGCTAAAGTTTGGTTCAAAACATGACAGCAATATTGTTTACAAATGCACGGTCCGATTATTGGAAGATACGGAAATCTTAGAATGTGAATACAAAGTACTAGAGATGAATTTTCATTACATTTCGGTAAATTCTTTAATTTTGCAGCCTCACCATAAAGGTAAATACCTACTAGAATATGTCTGCCAACAATTAAATCTTGTCGAACAAGATTACTTAGGGCTCCGCTATGTTGATATTCAAGACCAAAGAGTAATAAATTATTCAATACTACATGTATTGTACTAACTAACCATTTATTTGCAGCATTGGTTAGATTTAGGAAAATCTATTTGTAAACAAGTTAAAGATCTGGATCCAGTTCTGTTTAGTTTTCGTGTAAAATTTTATCCACCAGATCCATTTCGCCTTAAAGAAGAAATAACTCGTTACCAGATATTTTTACAACTGAAAAGAGATTTATTACATGGCCGACTATATTGTGCCACAAATGAAGCAGCTATGTTGGCAGCGCTAATTTTGCAGGGTGAACTCGGAGATTATGATCCAGAAATACATGTTGGTAATTATGTAAGCGAACTGAAAATACTTTTGAAACAGACTGATACAATAGAGGACAAAGCCATGGAAATACATCAGAAACAATTAAAAGGCCAAAGCCCATCACAGGTTGAAAACACATTTTTGAAACTTGCTTGCCAACTTGATACCTATGGAGTTGATCCACATCCCGTGAAGGTTGGTAATTTATTATTCACGGTTGCGACTTTACTCCATTTGACATAAACAAAAACGAGGTCAGGTCAGGCTAGGTCAATGAACATCCAGATAAGATGGTAATTACCAAGTATTTAGAACAAAATCAACTGAAAGTTCTTTAAATTAATAGTATAGTAAACGGGCGAGAATATGGAATTTCGACATTGTAAAGCAAATTATTTTTTATTATTATTATTTTTCATAATTGTAACGTGAATAATGCGAGTTTTCGATGAAAAATGAAATTGCTATTCTTATTATTTCTAGGACCACAAGGGATCGCAACTTTATTTAGGGATAAATTTCGCTGGGATTTTGACTATCCAGGGTAGTAGGAAAACGCATCATTTTCGGTGGCCAGACATTCAAAAAATAAACTACGAAGGGAAAATGTTCATAATACACTTAAACTACAATGATGTAAGTAAACGGCCATTTTGAAAATGGCGACTCTATCATGTTATTTCAGAAAAAACATACAGTTGGATTTAAATGCCCGACAGGAGCGGCGTGTCGTCATGTTTGGAGATGTGCCATCGAACAAATGTTATTCTTTACGTACGTATGATTTAGAGACGGTTGATTTTAAGTTTAATGTATCGTCGTTAGATTGCCCGCTAGTTCTGATGCGCCCACAGTAACCGGAGGTGGTTTTTTTTCGTGGGGTACGAAATTTAAATATACTGGTCGTACGGAGAAAGAAATTTTAGAGGATAGCGGCTCTCCAACACGCGAAGAGCCGAGTATTCAGCGCACGTCTAGTTTAAGACGGAAAGCATCTAGTGTACCTGCAACTCCCTCTACTCCTCTACAACCGCATTTAGGTAATTTGGGTCGAGGGTGGTATTCAGATTGTATGTGTGTTTGGGGTAGGTTATAGCAGTTTGCCGAGATCTAGCCATTCGGATGCTGGAGGGTCTCGAATGGAGTCAAGTAGTAGTACCGGATTATTGTCGGGTTTGGATGGAAATCCTTCTCAAGCTTACGGTGATGTTGCTGCCTTAGAAACTGTATCCGAAGATCAGGAAGCAATGGGTGCTTCTAAACTTCGTACGACAGGTTGGGAGTTGATTGGAACGTATTTTAGAGTTAATTGGGTGTGTTGCAGTATTAAAGGATGATTCGATGGATCGCTTCAGTGATTATTATTTCCGAGATTCGTTCGAACATTCATCATCCGAATCTCAGTTAATTGATAGTTATCGCGGTTATGAAACTACGAATCCTTCTCATCGCTCCAGTCGTAGCCAAACTCCTTTATCTCATTCTCAGGTTGATGGTCGAATTTGCCTGCCAAATACTACACATAGTTTACAAACAAACGTTAAGAAAACTAGAAAATTTAATATGGTGGGAGCGTTCATTCCTACCTTCATTATTGTAACGATATTTGTACTTATTGCCACTATTATAATGTTAGAAACTGATTGTGAATTATTTGGTAGCCTTAGAAATATTCCGGAAATGGTGTCGCTCAGATACCAATTCTACGAACCAATTAAACAATATTTTCGAAATAAAATCTCAATATTTTTTTGATAATCTACTAACAATGTGAACGATTTTTTGCTGTACCAGGTTGAAAATCCATTTTGCATCTCGAATTCAGCTTTAAATAAAAGTTCAGCTAAAATCCCTTAAATGATGTAGCAACAGATAGTTTAGTTCTTTGAACTTGCTTAGAAGTAAGGAATCCAATTATTAAAATAGTTCCTGCAATACTAAATCATTAGAGTAGATTATAATTCTTTTAATAATTACAAAATCATTTTTGTGTTCTAATGGCTTTAAGCAAATGCACTCTTTTTTTGTGATACAAACTTCGTTAAACGAATTAAACGAGATTATATAACATTCCGTTCTTGTACAAAACAACGGGTGCCTCAACACCAAAGTCACCTTAACTTTATACTTAAACCCTGAATCGCATGCGCATCGCGTGATGTATATTTTTTAATTGTTCAGATGAAACATGATGTTGGGGTACCTTGCATTTTTATTTGTTATTGTTTTAGTTAAAAGCTAAACAACATGAAATGTACATTGTGCACAATTTTTATACAAAATACATGGGCAGAAATGTATTAATAATAAGTAAATACCCGTGTTTTGTTGGCAATGAGTTTATGTAAATTTAAGAAATCTGTGATCTTTTCTCAATCTGCTGCTATAGTAATAGAAATAATCGTACAAAAAAGAAATCATTGAGAAATGCAATCAAAATCTATTTTTCAGTTGAGAAATATACGAAAAATTAACATAAAATGCTGGAAGGGATTTTTTAATTGCTTATATTTAGGCTTTCAACTTAAAATTTGTGATTTTTTAATACCGTTTTATATACACAAAGTTGCTTTAAATGTAATACGATTTTTATATGTATGTATTGATAATTTAAGGGGCCATGTTGTAATTTAAAAGCACTTTGTTTTATACATTTTTTAGCAATTTGTTTATTTTCAGATATGTTATTATATTTGTTTACCTAATTGTTTGTGACATTTTTCTATGATGTAACTCATTTTCGCCAAATAAACTTAAGTCAATTAAACTAAGGACCAACTTTACTTACTGTAATCTCACAACAATAAGTTAGCAAACAAAAGAGTATAAGAAGTTTTTTGTATTTTAGACTAGTACAAATGAATACAATGACAGATTCTTAATTGCAGCATTATAGACCAGTCTTTTTCTTTCTAACATTAGAAATAGTACATTTTCAGAGAGTACAGTTTCGATACGGCGTAAGATGGTTGCAATTCGGTGTGAAATTCTGCACTTGGATTGCATTTGAATATTTTGACGTATGTAGTATTCTGTTTTTTGTATTGCATTCTGGTAATTTCGCCAAACGAAGCGTTTCGGTATTGTCTTTGTTAATTTCGGCCGGATACAAATCATCTCCTAAACATATATTCAGTTAATAATAACAAAAATTACGTGTGCACTCACCTGGCAGGATTGAGTATATTAGACCATCATCGGTTTTAACTCTAAAGGGCCAGTAGGGTTCAAAACCATGTTTGGACCTTTCATTAGCGAAGTTTGAAAGTGTATCAATATCAGTAACTGTTCTTAGTCGCGAAATTTCGTAAAATTGTGGGAGCGGAAGTAATACAGTTTGTTCATCACTCAATGAAAGATAGTGATCTGGCGTAGTCCACTAAAATAAATCGTGTCTTAATGAAATAATCTGAAAAATAATTATGAAATGTACCATTAAATCTTGTATTTCTTTCTCATCTGAATTAACAGTTGGCATTTGGGGTAAAGTAGCTAAGAAAAATATTGTGTTAAATTTCAAAGATGGTAGCGGGGGTGGCGTCAGCCAATTACTCCAATTTTTGAGTGCCCAAACGTCAGGATAAATTTGAAAATGCGAGCATAAATTTAGGAATTCCAGTGAATCATCATGCACCTTATGCTGCCATTTGATTAATTCGAGCCCGCCTGTGTAATTATTTTTAAACTGTAAAAGCAACATAAAATATAAATTACGTTTACCTACAAATGAAGCCCACTTGGAATTTACATCGTGATTTATTTTAGGACTTTTACATAATAACACACCACATTCTTCAAAGGTTTCTCTGATGGCAGATATTCTGAATGACAAATATTTTGGCAACTCATTTTCGCCATCATCTTGCAAAATTTTGGGCATATTCTCGGTTGGTTTCAATTCATCAAACGATTCTTTACCAAAACCAAACTTTTCATAAAGTTTCAACCATTGCGAGCTACTGTCATTTTTCTCCACGTTACCTCCGGGAAATACGTACATTTCCGGCATAAACTGCGACTTGGAACTTCTTTTCAAGCAAAGGATTTTATAATTAAATAAACTCGATTGCGTAAAAACCGATTTGGCGGCTAAAATCAAACTGGCAGATTCGCGCCAAATTTTCAAATTGGGACGCATGGCGATTATCTACCTGCAAAAATAAAGTAACCAATGTGGCATTCTTTCACAGATTTATTTCTAATTCATCACTGTACAAAGAAAGTCAATAAAGAATCAATTTCTAATTATATGTTTAAGTACGTACTTATAAGTTCGTGATACTGTCCACTTTTTCATCAACCACTTAAAATTCCAGCAGTAGCCAATTATAATACCTCTAACGTTCTGCTGCTTCAGTTTCATTAGATATATCAGGATCGTGTCGAATTTATGGCAAGCTTCATCTCACTCTACTTTAATAAATAAAACATCGCCACAATCCTTGAATTTCTAATGTAAGATACTATTTGCGGCAGCAGTCATCAACAATTATCGCAATTTTTACAACAATAGATAAGACATATGACAACATTTCTTGATAAATTCTATTGTTGCGTATGTCTAATCAACTGACTTAATTATAAATAAGTTTGGGTACATTTCAAATGATGAAACAAGCACATGCGCAATGCCCTTTGCCCTTTTCAAATATTCAGAACATGTGCTTACATTATTTAGCTTATTTACTTATTCATTTAAAAACTTTCTTTTGGTAGTTATTCAATTTAGATGCCCCGACTCACCAAATAAATGACAAACGTTTAAATATACATACCTACAACACAATTTGTTTAAAATCGATTGTAAATTTGGCTAGTCTTAAGAGTGCACTACTGACTCTGAGCGAAATAATGCAAATCTCAATTGTGTTTTATTATGTTAAATAGATTATAGCTACAAGGAAAAAAACAGATTGCATAATTTTAATCTGTGTATCTCTTTCCTATATTATAAATATTTAGTATTTGGTAATTATTGTTATTTTGCAATAATATTATTTTTCAAGTATTATGAGTAATTCTGGCTATGAGTTCATGAATACACAACGGGATAAACTGATGCCATTGCATTCAAACAAAGTGAGGTAATTAAATAATATGGATGAAAGAAAATTCCTACACACTTTTTAAATGTTAATAAAATTTTTTGTGCATTTTTGCAAATATCGATAGTTGACCACTTAATTCCAAAAAATGCAAGTTTTGTGGACCGCGAGGATTATGACTTGGCCCACGTGACTATTGTCGAGGGCCAATCGCGACTTAAGTATGTGATTTATGATTTGAGATGGTACGTTGTGATTGGTCGTCGACGAGGTGAACGTGCTGAGCGGTATTTGGCGGGCTGCTGATTGGGGCGACTGTTTGGGGACCGCTGAGGGTAAACATTTGGTGACCTTAGGGGCGGAGTTTGTGGGACCTCGGTGTTGTCGATCAGCGCCCTGTGCAGTAGTACCATCTTGCGAGTTTATATAGAACTAAGGTTTAGTTTGTATAACTCGGTAGTGAGTGAATTTCATTGCAGCATCGATGTAATTTGGGAATCGAATATTTTGTACATGTACAGACACTCCCAAAGCAAAATTCGAAATAAGTGATGTTTCTGACAGAAGTTGTCCTGAAAATAAATTGAAGTTAATAGATGAGTGATAGTAAAACACGTTTTAACACAAAGAATTCGCGATTCATGCATTCTTTATAGACGGTTTCAAAATGGAGTAGATGGTCATTGGATTTGTTGTTGTTCTGGAGGAAGAGACGGTGAGTGTTGTCGTCCAGAAGAGAAGCCCCAGATCATCCTCGTGTAAGGTCGACATCTCCTTAGAAATGTGCATTACAACAAACAAGTGTTGCTGATGTTATTTCATTTAAAACTTCGTCAAATCTCTTGGATGCTGCTGTATCTATGTATGACCTTTGTGCACTCAAATACTCACCAACTGGCCTTTACAACGTCGGTATAAGGTAAGAAATACGAATATTTCACCCTTATAACGACCGGTCTTCCCCTTCGTTCTTTTCATCTTCTTTTAATTTGTCAAAACATGCATTTCCTTTCATTAATCATCTTGTCAGGTCTCTTCAAAGAATAAATGTTTTAAACACTGGCACCTCGAGATGTAAATATTTTTTTCATTTACCTCATTCTTATTCCAAACGCTTAATTGGTTTGTAATTAAATATTGTCTTTGTTTAAAAATAATGTTTTGTCTAGACGTTTCGTTTATAACCGATTCACGTGCTTCTACGATTATTGCATACATTTAAACAAACTTCCACCGTCGTTTTGATGTTCAAGTTGTTTATTTAATTCAGCCCACCCTCAACCAACATTCTCCAATTCCCTATTTTCGCCAAGATATTATTATTAAGTTCATTCTCACTTTTTTCAGCTTTATTATTCCAGGCAGACATTGTTTACATTTCCTTATTTATGTTTACTTTTTTTCAAGTGCTTTATAATCCACTTAACTAAATATTTATACGGCACGTAATCTTTTTCCTCTACTGCAATAAATTTTATATATGTCCAATTTTTCATAACGTTTTAAGAAGTTTCTCGCGGAAAAACGCTAAAAGTGCAAAGTTTTCTCGCGAAGAAAACCATTTACCCACTTTACAAGCAGGCTTTGGAACGCGTACGTCATGTCGCAGCTTATCTCTCGAATGTCACGCTCGTATGATCAATCCGCGACGTACAATTTTATTTTTCTTTTAAACACGATATTATTGTATATTAGCGCGGTTTTATTTTAGAATCCATTTATGTTTCACTACGCAATAAATCACAAAAATACAATCTTTAATCTTACGAAAATATCAGAAAAACGGTTCTTGCTTAAAAATAGTCGTTTTTGAATAGGTGCCCAACTTAATTTGGCGCACCTTCAGCAAAAATGACTCGGTTTCATTCAACCGTCTTAAATCATATATTTATTGGCCAAATTAAATCCGTTTCAGTTATTGAAAAACCGAAATTTTGTTGCGTTTTTTTTTTGATGAATATTTACACCCGTCGTCGTAATTCGGATCGGATTAATTTTCTGAGAACATACATGATGAAAGATCCCATTTTATTTTAATCATTATTTTGAGGCGAGCTGTAACAGGATTCAGAATTTTTTAATTTCATGTTTGCTAACCGTTAATTATAATATTTTATGGACTCTGTGACCACCATGTAACACAATGGTGCAAGAGGAAGTTCGGTTATATAAATTAAAAAAAAAAAACGAAATTTCTTCCAGCCCCAAATATTTTAAATCATACTTTCAAATCGATACGATTTTTTTCATGGAGGCTCATCTGTTCGTGTAATATCCGGCGATAGTGTTGTCGAATTTAAATATTTTTTATTTATAATGCACATAAATTTATTTCTATTTCCATTAATATACAATAACAGTTATAAAAAAAAAATTGGGGGTTTATGTGACAATTTTTTTGCTGATGGGAGAAGTTGGGGCGAAATGAGTCGACTTTCATGAAATATTCAATCTAACAAACGTGTGAAATTATGCCCCAGTGGCATATTTATTTAAGATTCCTGCGAGACATAAATCGAAATACTTTGGGAAGTTCAACCGCTTGAGATTTGGTGCTAAAGTTTAGAAAAGAAATTTTATCATCTTTGGGCCATTATTTTCATGAGTTTAAGTTTTTATCGCGGCATATTATTGGTTATAATTTTAGATTATGGATGGCCCTAGGGCTTGGGGATGGTTTAAGTGAATTTGAGGTCACCAAAAAAAGTCTATTTATGATTTTAATTAACTTGATAAAATAGCTTTCCTTAAACTAATTTCCCCGTAAAATGAAAGTATCTTTTGTATAAACAAGATAAGTGGTTCGGAATATATAAAAATTAGATAACGACATATTACTTTAAATATTTAAAAGAAAAAGAATGTTAATTTAATTCTTAAGAAGTTTCAACATTTATTTAATGGGTTGTATGCTTTTAGATAATTCTGTCAATTTGACAAATAAAAATATTTTTATCTGCTATTACCACCTGTCGACGTTTTATTTTTGGGATGCACACAAAGAAGGTAAACCAGACTAGTTTTATATTTAGGAAATAACCGTGATGAAAATCACTTAAAAAGTTTCAATTTGTTTCACTTGGCATGGTTCGTTTCGTTTACGGAGTCGAGAGAGAGCGAAAAAACAGATTGAAACAATTTTTTATAGCAACTATGATGTTTATTAGTTACAGACGTATTAAGCGAAACACTCGATATAATGAAATTTAAACTTACTCCAGCACTTTTAACTTACCAAATCTGCGTTATAAAAGAAATTCCGAACATTGTTAACTTTTGTTAAGAGTTTATTACAGCAAGGTCAGTAAATAAATTGAAATTCGTACAATGAAACGACGTTTTTCAATAACTATCCGTCCTATTGACATCAATCAAAATAATCAGAGGAGGGTGTAATTTAATTTAAGAATCGTTCAATAAAACCGTTTATCATGGAGAAGCAAAAAATATCAACTTTAAATTCGAAAAGTGTCACGGAGTTGGACGAAAAACCGACAGTTGCTATGTTTGCTCAGATCCGTCGCTGGCCACTTTTTGGCTCTCTTAGAAGACGAGCTCCAATTTTTTTCACTCGTCCAATTGCTTGATGTTTATTGAAGTGCCGCTCGAAATTAAATCTCCCTTTTGGAAATTTTGAGTGGTTGATCGTCAGGAAACGGCATTATCTTCCGTTTTTATCTATTTGTACATCGATTTTACGCTCTTGGAAGATTTTGCTTCGCTCGGTTGAAACGCCCCGCCGCAGCTTGTCGCTAATTCATAATAATGCACTATTGTTTATCAAATTACGTGCTTGTTTCAGTATCGAGGACAGACAAAGTCGCGTTTATACCGAAGATTCATAAACATGTCAACGGTTTTCCTATTATAGACGTTGTTGCATTTATGTATTAAAATCCTCTGACTAAGTGTACAGTCATCCCTCGTCGACACTAAAAGCCGCTTGATTGGAGCATCGTTTTATGGTTTTGTTGCTGCACTATTGTTAAATTAGCAAAGTTTGTAGATTGTGATTTTATCGCCTTCTTAGATCACTCTCGTTGCCTTTAATTGCTACGCAAACTTGGGCCGCGCCATATATATTTGCTTAATGTGCATACTTGCCATATCCCCTGACACACCCGGTCGCTTTTTCCTTATTTACATATCTCCGTTTTTACATTTCCCTAAATAAATAAGTTAATTCATGGAAATACAAAGAATTGGTTGTTGTTCGGTTTCCGTTTGGGAAAAAAACCAGGGGGAACGTTTCTGAGAAACCAGTTTGAATGTGCGCCTGGAATCTAAATTCAATTAAAAACCATCGTTTAAATGTGAATCATATATCTAATTATTATTGTTCCTGCTATTTTTGTCGGTTGAATAATAATCGACGAACCGCATCAAAACCTCTCACGAACTCGCAGGTTGAGAACACTGTCATAGCCCAGTTATGTGACTGGATAAAAATCTAAAGCGGTAAAAAAACTAGTTCTTCTACAAATATTTTTTGGCATAACTTACAGCCTGAAGAACTTCTCCGAGAAAACTTTTCATTTTCACCGGTATACAGGTGTTCCTGTTGAGGACCTCATTTATAATTCGAATATAAATATGCTAAACAACCATAACTGCCATCATTAGGATCAAAAAGTATAATTTTTATAATTATGTTTATGCATAATTAATTTTAATTATGCACTTTTTTATAGTTTTCAGAATTATATTTTGTAATGTAAGAGTCCAATTACAAGAAAAATTACCACCGATTCTTTTGATATAAACCAACTGAATATAAGTTACAAACTAAGATTCAGACATCATTTAGAAATGTTCTGTAAATCAGAATAATAATTTGACGGTTTTAATGTTTTCTCGAGTACGTTTTAAAAAGCTTGTTTCCATGTATAAAAATTACAAAATAATATTTCACGTTTTACTTCTAACGTTTTCATTAATATTTTCTGCTTCATATTATATTTTTAGCGCAGGGATTTTTTTTATTGAAGTTTATTCTTAGTATATTTTTTGGGATAATTGTATATATTCTATATAAAGAGCGCCCACAGAGTTCTTCACATAAACGGTTTGTTTTCTTTTCGAGAGGATTTTAAATAAAACACGTTTTTGAACAGAGTGGTTGTTGTGCTTGTGAGTTGTAAAATTGTGTTTGAATTATATACAAATTATATTTGGGTTTCACATATCAAATTGTGGTAACTTAGGTTAAATATCGTGTCAAGATTACAAGACTTCTGTGTTTTACTAATTACTCTTTATAACCAGTGTCATAACCAGAAGATGTTTATTTGTATCCAGAACAGTTTCAAGAATCGTATTTTTGGCCGTAATATTATCTTATATTTCGGATCTTTTCACATCTGTATATTCCAGTTGTCTTAAATTTCATAATTCATTTACCACACGGTTTTATCAGCTTGAGTTACATTACATGGTCTGACGCACATTTCTCCTTTATCTTGTTTAAAGTTATAAATGAAGGAAAGAAATAATTAAACGTAACACAGGCCACGGATTTATAGATTTACCTTGACCAGCACTTGGATAAAAATGGTTCAAATTCTAAATAATTGATAGATTTTTTTTTATTATGTCGTGTGCGATGATTTCAGGTTCTATTTAGCGTCCAAAGAAAAAGTTAATGCCCAACCCACGATGAGCAGCCCAGTAGATGATTATTTGTTAACGATCACAATCAATTAAAAATTTATGTGCCTAATATTGTTATTTTGTTTGGCTTCGAAGCTTGAAACAAAGTAAAAAACTTGACAAAAACATCAAATTTTAGATCAATATCTTTATGACGAAGTAGGTTTTTGTGTGTTTTCTGAATTGGTTTGAAGTAATAGTTTATACATAATAAATAAACGCTGTGAAAAATTGACTTATTCGGATCCTTGTTTCAATATTTAAATGGAAGTCTGCGTTTTATCGTCCGTAAGTCACTCCGATTAATTTTTAGTAGGTTTTTGTTATATGTGTTTTTGAATATTGTATGAGCAGGTGCATGTGTATCGTTTTTTCGGCCGAGCGAGAGAGGAAAATGTCAATATGGGACATGAGTTATTTAGCAAATAAAAAATTTGGAATTTCAGCTAACGAGTGACTGTCGACGAAGTCTTTTGATGAATTTGAAATTTTGCTAATTTAACTGAACTTCTGAGTGGAATAATAACGGAGATAGCAATGGAGCAATTTAAAATTCCCATCTGTATAATCGAAATAGGAGCAATTTGAGTAAAGTGCTCAAAATAAATGGTAATTTGTTATCGATGCGTTCGGCGGAAATTGATTGTGGATGGTAACGACATTATTATCTTTAAAGTCATGTGTAGAATCTTTTCGTTTTTGTGCACGACACCCTATATTCGCGCAATAAAGTTGCGTGTGTTGACCCCACGTGAATTTAAGCGAATGGTCTTTTAAAGGAGGGAAATTTCGTTTTCGTGGTCTGGTGTCACTTCGGGGGGAGGGTTTTTGTTTGCAACATCGTCAACTTCGGCTACCTGCGCGCAATTCAATATAAATCGCCATTAATAATTTTTCCGAGTAATTTATTGCGACATTCCATTTACTCTAACAAATTTACTTTGGCTAAACGCAAATTTATGCAACATGTCACCATTAAATGAAGTAAAAAGCCACGATCCGATCTTGTCCGTAATTGCGTTGCCCCGAAAATACGATAGGATTATCGAGTTAAACTAAGTGAGAAAAATGTCCAATCTTGAACAGATTACACGAATTAACTTCAGTTAGATTAAAAACAAAAGAGATGGATGATCATATTTTGATGCATTAAATATTCAGTTTTCCGGTTTTAATTACTTAACCAAACAACCCTGTAAAATTTACGCGTTGTTTATATGGTTGCAGACAAAACGAAAACAGAATATTTCTCATTTCACGTATTGACTGTAAAGCAAGGTAATGGATACAATAGGAAATTATAAAAAAAGTTGAATTTTCCGTTGTTGGTTTTAGAAGCGAAAAGGGTGTAATTTATTGGTTTCGTTGGATTTTTCCGGATGAAAAGGACTACTTGTTAGGCTTATTTATCGAACAGATTACAGAGCAATTTCAAATTATCAGTCAACAACAATTGTTGACTGTCGAAATTAGATCCTAACCTCATCAAATAGGAGTTAAAAAAGAGTTAAAAATTGAGTAAATAATTATTTAGTCCATTGTAAATTGCTGCAATTAAACATTTATTTTTCGTGTTTGAAAACAGTTTTATTTAAACATTATGTTGATTCGATAAAATTGAAGCTAAGCTTTTGGAGCAACACTCTTTCAAAGGTGGGGCTTAAAAGAAGACGGGGTCGGGGGGGCGGTGGGCGGGGGTCGGGGAGAAGCGTCGGTATTTGTTCAAACAAGTTTAAAAAAGAATTCAGCAATTTCAGGAGAATTTTTAATTCTCCGGGGAATTTATTTATCCGAATATCTAGGCGAAAATAGCAATTTTTGAAACGAGAATAATTATAGTGGGCTGATTTTCCGGCATTCGCGTTGTTAGTGTCTACATGAGATTTTTTAATAAATTCTGTGAGAGGGCTTTTTGGAGGGAGGGTTGATGCAAGTACAGATTTGATGTTGTTTCGCTTTTGTAATTCGCGCGCCTTATATATCCTTTTTTTCATCCGTGAACAAAAACTCCCCACAATGACGTATTGCTTTAATATCGCTAACCACCGTTGCTTGTTTCTTACAAGAGAAGCTCTTCTTTACCGAAAAAAATACATTAGTTTAAATGGGAGTGTTTTGTTCAGCGTAGTCTACGCTCTTAGCTGGATTTTACGGGGTAATAAACAATAACAAAAGTCCCTAGATGGTGAATATAATTACATCAAATATAATACATGCAAGTTGAGATTAAGATTTTGCGATTTGTCATTGGTATGAATGGACTTAGCAAGTCAACCGAGATGAATACGTTGCATCAAATTTCCACAATAACTGCATTTAATGGGTTTACGTCATTTACAATCTTGAGTAATTTAATAGAATTTATTAAAGTGAGTCTTTAATTAATAAATCACTCCTAACGTTTTCTGCTCCGTTACGACGAATTACATTCTTGGCGTGGGTTGGGTTGTCATTATTCCTTGTACAGGGTGAAGTTGAACAATCCGGACCGCTCCGGTTGGGATCTGATCCGGATTTTGAACTTCGAAGGACGCACTGTGGACCCAAAACCTCCATCCTTTCTAAAGTTCGGTGTATAATCAAAATTCGCGCTGCGATTTAGGTTTTTGCAATTTCTCCAAATGGTGTTTCGTTGTTATTCAATTCAAGGTTTTTTTATTACATGTAAAAGATTCGAGATCAACATCCTGTACATGGTAATTCTAAATACTCCCCGAGAGTGAGTGGAATAAGAAAAATGTTGAGATTTGGGTGGAAATGCCCGAGTTCTCTGAATCAGTGATTCAGAATGAGTGTAAACAGATATCTCCAACTCATTCTCATCATTAATTTTCTTTTAGTTTAAAAGCAGTTTGAGGATTAAAAATACTTTGAGGAAAAGATAAATAGTTTGGGGTTTTAAAAAACAAAAACGTAAGTGCATTATTTGGATAGCTTGAGAAATAATCCTGTCGAGTTCTTTCACCGTGTAGTTCGCCTGAGTAAATATTTTATTCGTTGTAAATAATCAAATAACACAAATACATACAATTTCTCAATATTTGTTTAATGCAAATTGACGGCAAATAATGATATGGAACGAGACTCGATTATCCCAGGTAAACGATTTTATGCAAATGAAGTCTGGTTGTAAAATTTCTCTTTTTTTTTTGCGCATGTGTGCCCGGTGTGCATTTTTATACATCCACAACTCTGAGCGGCATTCTTTTAAGCTATTTTTTTAATTCCGCAAAATATTATTTTAGGTTCAACTGCTTCTGTTTTGGTTGCTTTTGAAAAGTGTTTATTAAATCCCATCTTATAGAGTATGATTTTTTAAAATATTTTGCATAAAACGAATCCACATTTAATGTTTTAACGATAATGTTTTTCCTAAATTTTCGAAACTATCGCCGTTGCTACTGATGTATTTTGTTTCCGCCTATGTGGTTTTCTCTTGCTGTTATATATTTGAAGCTGTTTACAGGGCCATTGAATTTCGGGCAGCATTTTTTTTATAATCGGCTTCGAGTAATTTTTTTCCGGAAAGGACAGTTTAATTGTTAAAAAATGAATGTTTAATTGGCTTTTTAATTTTAAAAACTGTATGCATTTATTGAAAATTTGGTACACTAGATTCATTAACATACAACAAAAAACATCCATTTATTATCAGAATACGTTTTCGCAGTTCTCGTTTTTATTATAATATCATTGTTTATGTTAACGATTAATGTACCGAAAATTGCGTTTATATTAAAAACTACAGATCGTTATACTATAGTGTTTATTACACCAATCATAAAATAAAACTATTTCAGTAATAGATGTCCTATTTATTTTTAGCCAAATCTGTTGAATTTTGATTCGGTCAATAGTTTTTGGATTTTTTTGATTTATTCTGGGAACAAAATAAAAAAGGAAAAAAGTCAAATATTGGGAACATTTTATTTTGGGATGACGTTCTATAATACTGAAATTTATTTTTTCCTGTTAGTTGTTGCTTAATGGGCATAAAAATGTCTTTTTTAGTAACACAAAATGTATTTAATTTGCCCACCTAGGTTTCGCTCATTTGCTGGAGCTTATCAGCTATTCAGCAGCAGGACGGATCCTAGGACTACATATTAAATAATAGAACTGTGTTGCCAAAAAAGACGTTTTATTGATACATTTATTTTGTCATGTTTCTAATTTTGAATTGAAGCAATGGTTAAAGTATGTTTTTTGACAGTAAATTATCATAATTATATCACACACTCTACTGATAGAATTAATTTGTAATTTTGAAAATAATTTTGACTTTGGTTTCTAAATCATTCAATTAATATAGTATTATCCTTTAAATATTAAAATAATGTTCAAATTTAATAGTCTCAGTAATCATTTTCAAGTGTGCAGATATTAAAATTCTTATCAAAATATATAATTATCATTTATTAATGTGTTTTTCAAACTTTGTTATTAATAAGTGATGATCTTTGACATAAAAAACGTTGAACTAAATAAATGCATTTTCTTTACTTATTTATTAATTTAATTACTCAATAAAGTAAGGAAAAACTATTTTGGATAATATTTGAATGCAGTGAAATTTGACATTAAAAGGAAAAAACAGGCAAGTTCCAATTTTTAACTGAAAATGTATGTAATGTTACCATTATACCACAATTTTTCATGGATTGGAATATTTTTTAAATTTTAATGACGTGTCTTGACATTAAAATATCTTGTTGCTGTTTAAATGTGATCAGTATTTGTTGACTCCATTAAGATGATAAATATTTTAACTATCAATATAACTGTGAAAACTGGAAGTAATAACGCAATTTTATCGTGTTTGGTATAATAAAACGGTTACTTTTAAATAGTTTTTAACCATAATTTTGATGCATAAAAGTACATATATCATACAAGCCTCCAAATCTAATTTTGCATTGAAATTTTGAAAGAAATGTTTAAAAAAACCTTTTTTTATCGAACAGTGTTTGTGATTTCATGAATATGGTGCCACATACAATTTTTGTAGAATTATTTTATAGATTTCACTAGAGATGACGTCCTTTTTTTAATATCTAATGTTTTGTTCGATACACATGTAAAGATGTTCCCAATTTCATCAAAATCGGTTCAACCATTTTTTGTAATACTTTGGTTTTCCTTTTGGGTGTTGTACGAGGATGCAGTTATCGTCAAGATAATTAAAATAGTTGTTGTTAAGCCGAGCCGAAATAAATGAAAATTTAAAAATGTTTGCTCTCGAAGATTTTATGATGCGGCTGTATTAAATGTCAAAATTGTAAAAAAAGTAATTTTACAAATGACGTTTCAAATATTAATTAATTAGAAATGAAATCGTCGCTGCGTTCTTATTTATTGTGATCAAATGAGCTGTCCCTTTCGGGTATGCTGTTGAACAACGCAATTCGTCACCCCTGCGATTTTTTCACCGCCCCTAATTCCAGTTCAGATTAGCGTGGTCGTTAATCCGGGCCTGATACGGAGAAGCTACGCACATGAACAAAGTGTAACCCTACCTTACTTTATACAAAGGTGATTCAGATTGGATGGTTTTGAAATAATGCATCTATGTCGATTAGCTCGATGATGTTGATGAAAAAATATTTGTCTTTGGAGTGTCTCTTGTGCAGCACGTAAACCGGTGAGTGTTCAATGATGTCCTTTTTTACTCGCATTTAGATGACCACCAGTTATCATCATTGCATATTAAATTAGGGGTCGTAGAGAAGTTTGTCTCCCAACGGCAACATTATCGTTATTATTGATGTTAACCTATATTTCCTCGGTACAATTATTGCGTAAATAATTGATTTCAGGCACACACCGTAATGACATCGTTTAATAAAATCCTTTGATTGAGCAATTTTTTGACGTTCCACGAATTATTTGAATAGAAATCTATTGTTCTGTTGAAATAATGCGTTTATTCGACCCGGTCGTCTCGCAATTTTCTTAATTGTCGTCTATCGTTCTATTGACATTACGTTTCCTTATGTACATAAAGGTGCAATCGTTTTACATCGTTGTTAAATGACATTTAGGAGGTAATTGTTTGTCGGTATTTGTACGAAATCAGTTTTCAAAAGCATTTGTTTTTGGCAGGTAATTGTTTGTGTTTAATTATCAAAATTTGATAATGTCTTCGTTCATTTTCAGTTCACTTCTTCGAAGTATCTTTAAAAGCTGCAGATTATTTTAAGTATTTAATTAACGTTCCGATATTATTTTCAACTAAATTCTTTTAAATAAACTCTTCTGCTTTATCCTTAAAATTAGTTTTAGTAATTAACGGACTTAATTGGCACGACATTAACTAAATAGATATTGGTGTTTAGTTCGAAAAATATAATCTCTTGTGTTCAAAAATGAGAAGACTCTCATAAATAATTCGTTATGGTCTCTGCATATTTTAATATATAATTCTAGTCAAACAGAAATTGTGTAGCATTTTAAAGCTGTTAATTTTATATATGAGAGGAATCTTAAAATAATGAACAGTTATATTTAGGTGCGTTCTTTATGTTTCTGAATGCTTTTGTGGATTTGTTTTTGTCGTTGGAAAATTGAAAAACATTTAGGCTTCTTGACATTTCACCAAGTCAAAAAAATCTGGCAATTTATTTTCAGTCAACTTTACAGTCAAGTTTTTTTTTGTATGTGTGTATGTGTGTGTGGAAATGTTTTAATAATATATTTTGTGTTATTTTCTTTGTGCTCCGAGTCTCTTTCAATTAACTTTGTACGAGTTGATTTCATTTGTTGAATTATTTTAGCTTCGCTGCTAATTATTATAGAATGCTCAAATTCATTTAGAATTTTAGAGGTCGTAATTATCATCCGTTTTCTGTTTCATAATACTGTTTATCCTTTTATATTCATCGTGTAAAGCTTGTTCATCTTTTTTCCTGCAGCAACAATTTAATTGTTATTATTCTTTGTGTGTACGCTTCAAGAATTTCACGTCATGTATAAATATCCAACGTTTTTTCTTTTTGAAAAAATTTCTGATGTGAACATGTGAAGTCGTGTCAAAAAAGGATTTGTTTTGCGACTGGTACTTTCGGAGGTATGTTATCCTCCACAAGTAAAATCATAATTACGTTTTTGATTTTATTATGTCATCGACCCCGAACAACCGGTTTATAAAGTTAAAACTATGAAAAGTCCAGGGAAATCACTAAAAGCATTTTTCTAATGAGAAAATTGCGTTCCAATTGAATTTGGCCCAGAGCTAGTTGCATTGTTCCGTAGAACTCGACATATTTAACGTCTAGATTACAGAGATCATGCAAATTAAACTTTCCTATCGTTAACTTTGTCTTTTACCTGTTACATGTTAATATTAACTAGCACCCCTGAGAGTCCAATTAGTTATACAAAGAGATTCTTTAATTAATTAAGTTTTGTATTATTTATGCCCATTATTCTGATGTCCCTAACAACTGACAACAATCGGATATAATAACAGCAATATAACTTAATGTACCGTGGATAATAAGTAAGTAAACCTATTGAAAACCACCGTCTTGTAGTCAAAACAGTTTGTTCAATAGAACATAATGAAATTACGATGATGACGATAAATGGGATAACGTTGTTATGTAGGTATAGTAGTTCAGAATTCGACCACCTTCCGATGGAGCTCCATCATCATTTAAAATTCCCCTTGAAATATAGTGCGTGGCAAAATTTGATAATCCTCCGTCTTTGCTAAAAATGTGTGTTACTATTGAATCAAATTGTCGCAGTGAAGTTATGACGGAAGTCGCTGCATAACAAATAACAAAAAACATACAAAACTCCTAACATAAAGGTTATCTAAAATGCCAAGATTCTTGATCCCGTCTTGTTTTGCTCAAGATGTGATGTATAAATTTGCATCGTCATGAACGGCGACTGTTTTATTGTAATGTATTCTATTGTAAATCGCACTTTACAACTTTTTTTCTTCACTAAAAATAATTGTGTGATTGTTGTGAAATGGGGTGGGGCAGAACGGAGTTGTCGTCACTCTTGTTACACTTATCCAGATTGAAGTCTGTTGAAGCACTAACCGTTAAATTCTTTCGAACGTTGGTGCTTCAAACAGTATGAAAAAACTAGACAACATTCAATTCTAAATGTTGCTTTCATGTGCGCAGCATTGTTGAAATTTGCTCCCGTTGTGTAAGTAATTATATTTTTGCTGTAGTTTTTTGGTTTAATATAATCTAATTTTTGTCTTGAATAGAACAGAATTACGGAATATTGCACATTCATGGCGCTACAAGTTGGCAATTGTGGGTGGTAATCGACCGATGAGCCAGACTCTATGTTGTTTATGGACTAAATCTTTGTGTCTAAAAATTTACTACATGGATACGTAGATAATGAGAGGAGAAATACAGTGAAAGCCCGGCGGCCATATCTTAATTAACATGGGAGTTGCAACGTTTGATCGGCGGAAATTTAAAAATTTCAAAATTCTTTTATTACTATTTTTATAACGTTCCGGAAATTGTCGTAGGCGAAAAGCCGTGAATTCGTGCCTCGAAAAGTTGCCGAATCGTTCCTGTCAAAATGGTCTTAAAAAAAATGGATTATTCTATGAAGCGGCAGCGATACGACACCAAATCTTATATCACGGCGGAAAAGTAACTTAGTAAAATGATCTTCTGTTTTTCATGTTTTCGTATACGCACGCAAATTGATAATAACTTGAAAAATATAACGTTAACAAGCGCCATTGCCGAAAATTTATTAAAACAATAATGAAGAGTCCAAGGGAGAACATAATTAATCCGTTTTTTTTGGACTTTCAAGCTAGAGATTTCATCGACTGACATAAATTTAAACCTGACTGGCCATAAATGCGGTGCAGATCAAATTTCTTAAGAAATTAAAATTTGTTGTACACTTGAAGTTTCCTTCAGTTTTGGGTATTACACCGTAAAAAATTGGTGGAGTACAATAAATTTTGTTTAAATAAAAATTACGACCATTAAATTGAATTAATTTGAAAATGTTCCTTAATAAATAATCCAGATTCTCAACTTTAAGAACTCCCCAATGAATAATTAGTTATTGTCATGCTTTTCCCTCGAACTTTGCAAATATTTCTTTTTTAATGCAGTATACCCAAAACTCAGGAATGCTAAATTTTTTTATTGGAATTCTAAGCACTCCACAGATTTCCGGACCACCTATATGTATTGGATAAAATCTCAAAATTATTGAACAGATGTGGGAGTACACGTGATGCCCGTCAAAAACACAGTCAAGTGATCTTACTGGTAGTGACAAATACGCCGATAAAGAGGAGTATGTTCGAAATGGTGGTTCTGATTGTATTCAAGTTACCTTCATTTTGAAAAGTTTTCGAAGAAATTTATAAAAAATTTTGTCATGTTACCGTTATATTAAATGTTTTCAATCGTAATGTTAACTTTTGAAAACTTTAAAGATTGTTGGCTGTCGTTTGTGACTTTTTAAAACTCCTTTCTGTAGCGGAGTTGGTGTCGTTGAGTTTGAAGCGCTAACGAGGTACTAAACCTAAGAATTTAATCGTTGGTGCTTCAATTTCGTCGCCAACCTCGAACACCCTCATAAGCTGAAGGTTTTTTTGCCGGTCTGTATCGAACACGTTTATTTGGCTCGGTAACGAATGAATTAAATAGGTCTCGGCGCGTCTCTTGCTTTTTGTATGTTGAGGATTTAATGCAGAAGGTAAAGGAGATACGTAGATGATAGAATAAAGCAACATTTCTTTGATATAATTTCTTTCATTTTAAAAATATTTAAATTACAACAGCTTTGAGTTGGCCAACTTTTCTTTCGGGTACCCAAGGGAGTGATAAATTCTTTGTTTTTGTAATTTTACGGTTCCAAAATAAAAATTCATATAATAATGAAATATATCCAAAAAGGAGAACTAATTAAATATTTAACGTTAGGTTTGTTTTATTTGCTTTAACTAAATAAATTTCAAATAATTAATATAGGCGAGCTATATAAAGATCGTTAAAATTCAGAATTTTAGTTATCTGACGTAAAAAACTTAAAATGTTCGCCGAAAAGTCATGGAAACCGGACCTATAAAATCAATTAGTGACATACAATTTACTAATTAGTGTTTAAACGAGTTGAAAAAAGTTCATTCAAAACGCATTGAACAAATTGGTTGGCGATTTGGAATAACATGGGACCGTTCACACGAACTCGAAATTATTTGCCACCTAATACGTAAGCATTGATTACGTTACGTTATGGACGATTTGCATAAATTACTTAATTTTAACGCCTAAGCCTATTATTTAGATTTATTCAAATTTCGGAAAGGGGTGATTGGCCAGGGCGTGCTTCAAAAACGATTTAGCGTCATTCCTTAGTTTTGTAGGAAACAATAACTTGATTTTAACGACAAATGTGTTTATTACATTTAAATGCAGTAACCGACTTCATTCTGCAATAAAGGTGTTATTAAACCGATGTACGGCTAAACGCCTTCAATCCCTGTGGTAATAATAAAGGTCAATATGAAAATTCCTCGTTCAATATAACGAGTTGAATGCTAACTGGACTGTTTTGTTCTATAGACAAGATAAAATAAACTTTTAATTGGTCCCCGCTGTTTTATTTTGCTGTCGCTTCTATATGGAAGCTTTATACTGTGCGCTTGCCTCATTTATCCAAATATATAGAACGCTGCTAGATTTGATGCACTGTCAAATAATTAACAAAACACGAGGATCACAACAACAACAACAACAACAACAATAGCGTATTCATTGTGTACATGTACGTATAGTACATGCAGATAGGTAGTAGATAGATCACATTCCTTCCGAAAATCATTTTTTATTCACAAAGATCAAATAAAAAAAGAATACCAAACTAGGGCCTTCCATTAAAGCTTTTACTTCGGTAAAGATTTTATATGGGGGCGCTTCCATTGATTACCCTATCGGCAGCAGTTTAAATTGATCTATTCAAACTTGTTACACGAGCTGTTATTAGATTACGCTTAGTTGACGTAGAAAAGAAAGTAATTTTAAAATAATCAAATTCGACAGTTTGACGGAAGAAAAAAAATGTTAAGTGCGTATATATAGCAGCGTAAACTCATCAGGATCGTAATTTTTTTCCTTGTATTTGCGGTCGGAATTTATTTAGCATAGACACCTGATTTGCTCCTAAACGATACCCAATTTGCAATTTGGCAGATGGTTTTTCTTTTTTAAGTTTTTTTTAGAGTTCTCATATGTCTCACGTATCTTTCCAGTCGCGAATCACGAAGGCCCAACCTCATGAAATTTCTATTCCGCAGTCTCAATGAGGAACGTACCGTCTCTTCACCAAAAAAGGAAAAATATATTTGTGCTCGGCATGATTGAGAAAGAGTGTGGTTTGAGGTATTGACCAGATTATTTTAAAAAACTGTTTTGTAACTCTCCTCAATTTAATAAACTTAATTCCTCTATTAAGCCAGCTTTTAGCGAACTTTGAACTTCGCAGAATGAGTGACTTACTAATTAACGAACAAAATTTCTATTTTACGAATTTTTTCCTCAACTTTAATTCATTTATGCCAGGATTTTCCGACGAATTTTCAAGGTAAATTAGGTTTTCCCTAATCAACGTGTTGGTATAACAAGGATGGTGCTAAAATTACTTTTAGTCAGTTTTCGATTTGAAATAAGAGAAAGTTTGAGTATCCTCGCAAAAGTGAAGATGTTGGTTATTAGATCTCGAAAGGGTTTCAGTCACTTTGAAATTTAGTATTTTTGGTAGTTTTAAAACAAATTTAATGAAACGTTCTCTCAGCTGCGATCGACGACTTAACGAAAACCCTGCGAGTGAAGGGAAGATACCGTTAAGTAGACATAATCGCTACCCTCGTTTACTCTAGCTTTCATGAAATTTGTTTTTTGAAAAAGGAATGTAATTTAATATTTTTTCATACAAATTACTTTTTTCGGAATTGAGGAATAAGGAAACCATTATTTTTACTTTTTTTGAAATTACCGATTAGAGTACATTTATTATAAAAACAAAATATTATTACATTTGGAAAAAAGAAATAAGTTTTAGAGAATTTAATTGCAAAATCAAAATTTATTTTTATCAGGAAACATTTCTTTTTTTGATTGCTTTCTATTTTTATTGTTACAATTATCAGATAAAAGAATGGTTGTTACAATGTGAGACCAAATTTAGATAATTTTAGATTATGTTCAATTATATTCCGAAATACAGTAATATACATCGAAATTTTTACAAAGTTAAAAATATTAAAAATCACAATTAGCAAAATTACAGATTTTATTAGTTAAGCGAACTTTTCGTTACATGCTATTGCCCTAACCATCATTTGGAGTGATTTCGAAACCGGGTTCATTTGTTTAATTTTGGTACACCACTTAACATTTAACATAAGAACAATTTTGCATGCTGAAGTTAAAATTTGGTTCTATTTATTGATTTTTTTTTTTTTTTTCGTAATGAAATCCCTGGATGTGCATGTGCTGTTATGTAATTACAAGAAAATTAGAACGTTGTTTTTGTTCAACGCCAGCTGTTTCAGTAGATTTCAGTATATTCGCTGCAGACGAAAATTCGATTTTTTAACATATATTGAAATCTTAGATTTGACAGTGAGGAATTCTTGAAAAAAGAGTGCGAGATACAATCTAAACCTCAATATCCATCCATTCTGTATTTACATCATTCCGTCACAAAACGATTTTAAATGAATTGCGGTTGCCTCCCAAATTTAGTAATTTAAAATATACAGTGCATTCCGTGACTCCACCAACTTTTCAAAAGGTTAAAAAATTTCAATGTAATCAAATGATGGACTGTAAACTATAACCAAATTTTCTGCTTTTTTTTGAAACCCACGTATTTTTTTAAATTATACATAATGTTGTCACTGAATTAATCAACATTTTACGAATTTAAGAGCTACGGTTCAGTGTTTTTCGGAAGCTGTGGGTTTTCACACTGTGTTTAATCGCAGAATTTTTTTGTTATCTCTGCAAAAATTCGTAGCGATAGGTGTTGACGGGACATATGAATAAACTGGTAAATATGTAACGAATTAATTATGAATAAGTGAAATGTGCGTAAAAGATAGTACAAACTTGATAGAAATCATTTTTTTTTTAATCATTTAATCATTTCCCGTCTCGTCATTTTCCAAACAAAAAATGCTTTGACTTGTATGGAGGTCGTGAAATGACAGAACTACATCAATATGCAGTTAACGCCACGTGTAAATAAATGGAGAAGATGAAACTTTCGATGTAGTCTCTGTTTGCAGTTTAGAGCCGATATGTAGAATATAAAGAGATGGTTTTTGATTCGAAAAAGATACATATTAGGTATGTTCAACTGTTTAAATGATTTAGATTTCTTTATTATTATTTTTTTTAATGTAACATGTTCTAAAATTTTGAGTTTTCTAAAAAATGCGTATTTTAAAATTTTTGTTCTGTTCTATTCTGATGATGCCTCCAAAAATATGTAAATAGGGTAGTCTCGACAAGGCGATCGTGTAAACATAGAGTATCCTACCTGCTCCATAAAGGTTAGAGGTCAAACGTTGTGAAGTATAAATTAATTTAATGACTAAAATGTTGATTTTTGGAGGGTTGTATTAGTTTTTGTGTGGTTGTAAATACTTTTTAGTTAGTTAATCAGCTAATTGAAAGTTAAATGAAAGTGTAATTAATTAATCAATTATTTGAGAGCGGTTTTATTTCGATATGTTATTTATTTCATATTTGTCTTTCATTTGTCAAATTAAGAACGGTCCAAATTTTTAATCAAGCAGGGGTTGGTGAAAAAAACCCTTATTAAATTTCATGATTTCAGGATTTTTATTTAGACGCGATCCAAGTATCATTTTTTGTAACAAAACAACACTCCGACGTTCCTAATGGGCTGTTTACCTATTATCTGGGCTTGTATTTTTTTACGAGATTGAGCGAAATTCGTGTTTTGTGCGGTAGCTTCGCAATAATTTGTGAAAAAACAAAAAAAAAAAAAAACAAATATTAAGATAAGTGACTTGCAGTGTGGAATAAGATGAAGATATTAACATAAATTGTGGCGGTGAGGGAGATTTAGTACTTATTTACGGCCGTGTAAAACATTATTTATTTGAGCAGGAGCAATATATCTCATGTCATTGACAAGACTGGGGATAGTTTGTAAGCCGATATATAAATAATATATTATTTACAAAGGAGGAAGAGACTGAAGTAACTACCTGGCGGTTCGCTGATATAATCTCGAAGGCGTATTTTGGCTAAAGTAAAATCGTTGAGTTACAGTTGCTGTTCGGATTTTTACGGCTATGCCGGGCCCCTGCTTTCAAATCACTTGCGAATTAAAAAAAAAAAAAAAAACGTGAATCAAAATGTTGCCGCATGAGTGGCGTATAACCCATACGGCAACGTCCGTGCTTGCGTTATTCTTGTAGACGTTTTATTGGGCAGCTCTCGGAATCTCGAAACGATGGTAGTTTGGTGTAAGAGCAAGAGCGGCTTTAATTTTTATTACTACGAAATAAGTTTGTTAGGGAACTGAGAATTGGTCGAGGGGAAAAAAATCTTTTAAGTGAGCAGAGATAAAGGCAGTTAATTTAATTATCGACAGTGTTCGTTTTTAATTGGTTATTGCCTCGGCTAAAGTTTCAAACCCCAATTTCAAACTTGTTCACGAAACACATAATCTGTAACTGAAATTACAAATTAGTTTAAATGGCCGCTGATCGATATATGCGAAGTTTCTTTTTCCTCATTTCTTCCGAACCTAAAACCGTTTTTATGTTTGCGAATGCAGCGCAATTTTCGAGGCTATTATATTATTATTGTCGTGTAGCGGCGCGAAATTGTATTTTCGGAGGTCATTTTTGAAAGATAATCACATTATAATTTACTGGTTTTGTATGTTTTTTCGACAATAATTGGCGCGCTTCGTCCAATGTGTCACGGAGGAATTGTGAAATCATTTTATATGGGCCGTCGGCTCTTGAAGTAAAATCTTGCGATTCTGTTCGTAATGGGGCCATTATATCTATTTCCAATGATGGCAGAGGATTGCGAAAAATAAAATTTTATTTCGCGATTAAATTTTTATGGACGTTGTTCATATGTTTATTTGAAAAAAAATGGTGGGGGCCCAGAGGGAATCTCGGTGCTTTTCATAACAATTTTGATACGACTGATGCATGAGCAATGCAAAATACGAGATTAAATTATAGCTGCAATAAAAGTTGACTATGAAAAATTTTATTAATATTTTGATGCAACAGTAAAAGAAACGTTTCTGTTTCAATCAACGTTTTGCTGAATGCTTGCAATATTCCGAAGCGTTAAAATGCACTCCATTATTGCAATATTTTAAATACGTTATTGTCTCCTCTTTGCCACACAAGAAGCCATTACACCATCATCCGTAAGAGGTGTTCATTTCTTATTAAATTTTTATTGAATGTTTCCTATTACAGTATTAAACTCGCAAAACTTAAATAAATAACATACTTTACTACACATCGTAAAAGCTTTCAGGGTTTTCGCACTTATGCAGACTTGTCTCATGAGGTTTATGTTGCTCCCACCATATTTTTAACATACGTTTAAAACGTCAAATGGAATACAAATGCTGCATATATAGGGCCTAAATTCTCGAATTGCCAGTTTGATCTTTCTTGTGAAAAAATTGTGTGTCGTATATATCTTATATACTGGTTCTCCTTCTCATTATATTAGATTTGAAGTCGCTCAAGTATATGAGCTCCAATATTGTTTTTACGTATTTTCATTTTACTTTAATCGTCGTCTTTATAGCGTTTCAGATATTACGAATTTGTCGAGTGACGCTTTGAATTATGTATTTACCCTAGAAATGTCGATTTCGGTATTTTTCTTAGAAAATACTCGTGTTGCAAGATTAATGAAATCACTTTTTAATCAATAACTACAGCGGAAATTAATACTAATGTATTTCTGTGCTGTATGTTAATGATCGGTTTTGTGGGCTTCTATGGTAAAATTAATAGTGTAATTTATGTCAATGAAATCCAGATCGAGCATAGATGGTTTGGCCATGTCACGCAAATATAAATATAAAACTTAACCGTTATTTACACCCTATTGTGAGCGACCACATAAAAACTCATGAGTCTTATGACATTTTGCATGCAGTAATTAATGGTTTCTGTTTTCCCCCGCTCTACAGTCGGTTCAAAAACTGCGTCTAAATACAAAAGCAACTTCCACGTTCGAAATTATGTATCTTTCAGACTTGAAATTGCCACTTTTGCTGTTCCGCCGATTTCCTGTATCTGTTTCCTTTCGGCGAATATGAAACATTTCAGCGAGACGTGGTGCAAGTCGGTAAAAACTTTCACTCATGGTTGTTATTAAATCAAAATTGCAGGCTCTTAAAATGAAAATTTAACAAGATGCTGTCTGCTATACGTACGTCCCGGTTGTCACCTGTAAGTAAACACTTCGGACATAAATCTGCTCGAGTTGAACAGAATTTTCGTTTAATATTTGCATTACTGGTTGCGTTCTTAATGTATAGTGGGTTGCGTTTCATCGAGTTAAAATTCCAAACGGATTGAAACGAATGAAAATTTCGAATGTGACACGCGATACGTTCGATTTGAAGTTGAAATTTGGGGAGTTTAAAAAGTTGGGATGTCAAATTTGAATAAGAAAAATTGAAATCGTTTGAAAGGGTTTAGCCGAACAAGCCACCCAGTGAGAACGGAAGCCGTATTTCGAGATATATTTGTTAGTCACCTCAATTACTCTTAACTCGAATTCTAGTGTATAGTTTTTTAATGTAGCGCAGCGATGATGGATGTAGTGGTGATGGGTTTGTACTAAAAATAAAATTCGGGTAGAGACGGCTTTCGTCTTGTTAACGGTGCATTTAACGAACGCTATGAATTTGACGAATTGTTTAGTGGAAGCGGCGCGTTTTATTATCCGAAAACGCAACTAAAAAGGTTCAACACAGTCACCTGTCGTTCCATTTTTTAATCAATTTTGTCTTTTTCCGACGCCACCAAAAACGAAGTTGAATTGATAACGGCAAGTGTTCAGTTTGCATTTGTAAAGGAAGCATTGAATTAAATTAATTGAGATTTAATGCCCATATATCAAGAGATAGCAGTATTTTTATTTGGTTGTTAAACAATTTAATAATTTGTTTTAATAGGTCGCATCTAATCCAATTAATACGGTTGGGGTGTATTTAAATTGCCGTGTTATTTATCTAATTTTTCCAATTTATTTTCATCGAGGGGTGCACGTTTTCATGTTACGTGGTATTATAACTAATAGATCATGTTTGACCTCCCATATATCATGATGGTGTTGTTTACCGAAAGACCCCAGGAATAATCAATTTTTGTCAGTAAATAAAATATGTCGAAAAAGATTTTTAATTTTGGCCATTATTTTATTTATTTGCCCGCAAATTTAATCTGAAGTAAAGTATTTTGGAACGAAATTAGATTTATAAAGTTCCTGAACTTTTAAATTGCATTTGAAATACGAGCACTGAGCAGCATATAGAGATTTCACAAAATGTGCTCGAGTTTAAATAAATTTAAGAAGTGTTGCCTCGTGTATCGTTCAGTGGTATTTCATGAAAATGGACTACTAAATATGTCATCTGAGCATTGTTGTCATTTACATAATTCCTTGTCATCTGTCGGGTGTCGACAGATATATTTTTTTGATTGCCGGATGGTTCATTTCTCACTTGAAAATGCTACGCAAACACGAGCTTGCGTTTATTTTAGACCCCGTGTGTTGTGGCACATAACATATTAAGTCATAAGTATTATTGTGCGGGTAATATATTGATTATCCGTTGGTATGTTTTTAGAAGTATTCTATAAATAGCAAAAGTCCACTTGGAGTTACCAGGATGTACACTTACACTCTTAGAGACTGTTTTCGTGTTGAACCTACGACTAAGCGCAAAGCGCAGACGAAACCAGTCGCCATAATGTAACATCACTTAACCCATGTAATAACACGTAAGAAAAGATCAGGTGTCTCACAAGGTTCCCACTTAAAGACCCCTGCTTTTTGATTATGCATTTATTTTGCTACGATCAAACGCTAAGCATGTTTGGGTGATGCTCAAAAGGTTGGGGCTTCAATTTAGACTTAAAGTATTAAATGGTGAAATTTTGCGGCCCTTTTTATTATCTTTATTTGAAGTCAGGGTTCCCACATCCCCGCAGACTCAACCATCCATTATCGATTAATCAGCACATAGCATTCTTATAAAGCAAGGATCATAACACTACATGCTATATTGCGTTCGCCCCTTCGTTTTTATTGTTGTAATAGTACAATATTTAATGTTGCCTTACATGTTGATTGTTTGGTGGTGTGTTTCTGGAAATATTCTTACAATAGCAAAGGTCCACTTGTAGTTTACTAGTATGTATACTTCGAGGTTGTTTTGATGTTGAAGTGACGGTGGAGACGGCTGAGCGAGCCGAGATCAATCACCGTCGCGTACGCGTTTCAATGAAACACTCCCTCACCCTAAAACCTCTCACATCAAAAGATCTTCACTCAGCAAATGTCTTGAGAATTCGCCTTGTTAATGGTTATTTATACAATTTATTTTGCGTCATTTGATCACCCTTAACACGAAACAGGTTGTGTTAAACAAAGCAAATTCGCAAATTGATGACGCAAATAAGTCGCTTTTCATTTCCTCCGACGAACCTTCTCCAACCCCGTGTCGGGATTACTTTATGAAATTGATTATTTTTCGATTATATACCTCGCCCGGTGCATCAAGTTTTTTCAGTTTACGTAGCAAATACTGTAAAAAATGTTCATACTTTTAAAATACCACGAGGTAACACAAACCAGGTTGCAACAAAACTCATTATAACTGATATTATCTTTGTGTCAGAACGTGACATCAATTTATTTTTAATTTTATGCACAATAGGTTCACGTTAATAGAACTTCGTTTATGGGTACGCTGAAATTTTTAATTATATTTCCATGAGCTACATAAAATCAGGATGAAACATACTTGTAATAAAATTGATGCTCAGCGAACATGCTTTTAACTAATGGAAGAGAGTTTTTAGTACTCGACAATTAATGATATTTCCTTCTGAATTACACGAGTGTTTCTTCTAATAAGTGGATTGCAGCAGAATTGATTCTCAATTTTTACGACCAAGTCGTACAAGTCTGCACTTCTAATGCGCCAATTAACAAGAACGTGAGTTTCACGGCCAGACTACTTAATTTTTTCATCTAAACGCCAAATTTAGTCTCGACTAAGTCACTCACATCAGAACCGGTCCGCTTTCGATCTGGAATCGTTCCACTCAAGAACAAAATTTAACAATTAGATTAAATGTGGATGTTCCTGGTACGGATACATCTTTGTCTTCATGAAACAACTTTACTGTCTTCTTCAATAACTCAATATTGCCATTTAATGTATTAGTAACTACGAGGAATATTTACTTAATTTCAGGAAGTGTATTCAATTTCATATGCTTGGAGTACAGATTCTGTGCTGTTTAGAGTGGTAGTCTTAAGTCATCATTAATTAATTTCGCGGTGGTCAGTAACGGTCCCAAATGAGAGAGG
The DNA here is from genome assembly GCA_004193795.1 of Asbolus verrucosus. Taxonomy (NCBI): domain Eukaryota; kingdom Metazoa; phylum Arthropoda; class Insecta; order Coleoptera; family Tenebrionidae; genus Asbolus; species Asbolus verrucosus. Next base: position 12,236 of record QDEB01060742.1, on the reverse strand, counting down.
GGTTAGAAACCTTATATTATGTAAGAGAAATATTATTTTTTTGTTCTGTTTTACCCCCCTCTCCCGCCCCCCACTAAATTCTAAGACCTCTATTGGTGGAAATTGGGCATACATATTTGTTATTATATTTATGTATTCAAGAAATAAAACGCCTTTGTGGCCTGACCGTGTTTCGTTTTACTGAAAAACTAGACATCCTTCGTGTGCGTTTAAAAGGTTCTAAACAGCGCTCCCTCGGTGTAAGCTACAGAGTGATAATTAATAATTAAACATTCCCACCTCATAAAATAATGAAAAGGTATTAGATCCGATGTTCCGCTTCCGAGTGATTGTTGTGTGTGTACTTAAATTTTTTCAGTTGTTATTGACAAATAACAGTGGCGTGCAACAAAAATTTAATTTAATTATCTTGGTATGAGTATTTGCAAAGGGGGGAATGAATGGTAAATCATTCCTTAATAAGATATTTTATTAATGTACGAAAGCGTTATCGACTGTTGAAAAGTTTTATCGACAGCCGTCAAAAAGAAAAATATAACGCAAACCCACTGTCTTAACGTCAACTATAATTATAATATCAGAAAGGCGGCATAACTTAGTAGGTGCTTCAAGAAAGGTATGTGGCACGTTAATCATTAATGATTACTCTGTTGGTAATGTTAAAATAAATTTGTGTATTTTGCGTTTTAACTATGGCGTGTTTGTTTCAGTGATGCGGTGTGGAGTTGAGATAGCGGCCGGCCGGGGCATGCACTGGCCGCCGTCTTCATGGTGGTGAAGGGCGTTCGCGCTGGAGCGGCGGTCGGTAGCGGGGCCAGCATCGTGGCGGGCCTCTGGCTGCTGCTTCTGGCGGGGCTGTGGGGTCGCGCTTCCGGGGGCATGCTCCTGGCGCAATACCCGGGCCCCGCCGATCCGCCGATGCGTTTTTCGCACCTCGCCGTCGACCACAAGACGAAAAAGATCTTCGCTGCCGGAACGAACCGTCTGTTACAGCTGGACGCCGACTTGAATCTCGAGTACACGGTGATGACTGGCCCTCGGAACGACAGCCCCTTGTGTCACGCTACCGGTTGTCATGGCACTGACATACCTTTCACATTAACCAATAACTACAACAAGATTCTTTTAATCGAACCGGAATCAAGGACTCTCATATCGTGCGGGTCTATATTCCAAGGTGCGTGTTATAAGTATAAACTTAACAACATCAGTGCGGAGCCGGAATTCATTCCGAGAGCTATTGCTGCCAACGATGCGAATTCTTCCACTTATGCGTATATAGGGCCCAAAAGTTACAACTTGTGGGGTCGTTCGAACATATTATACGTAGGGACCACCTTCACTAACAATGGCGAATATCGCCATGACGTACCCGCTATTGCTAGCAGGGATTTGGACACTTTAGACATTGCTGAATATTCGTTCAGCAAACAATCCCATTTAAGCATTGACGTCAAGTACAGAGACCATTTTATCGTACAATACGTGTATGGATTTAACGCGAGCGATTACGCTTACTTCCTCATTGTTCAAAAACAGTCACATCTTCCGGGTCAAGAGGAACAAGGTTACGTTTCCCGCTTATCAAGGACTTGCATTAACGATGCTAATTACGACAGCTATACCGAAGTGACACTGCAGTGCGTCGACGGTGATCAAAAATACAATTTAGTTCAAGATGCTAAAATTGCGACTGCAGGGGATGAATTAGCCAACTCACTTGGCATTTTAGTGGGAACTCCTATTTTGATTGCAGTTTTCCGACCCGCACGCGGAATTACGAACGAACCCCAACCACACTCGGCTCTCTGTCTTTATCCTTTGCGTGATATTGAAGCCAAATTCATTGAAAACATACACATGTGCTTCAATGGTAGTGTAAAATATAGAAACATGGGATATGTTTCTGGACTTATTTTAGACGGGAAATGTCCCACTAGCGGTTCTGCAGGAAATATCCCGAATTTTTGCGAAGTTGGTTTAAAAATTAGTGGCGCCACACCTATCGTCAGCAATGCCGCGTTAGTATTCCCCAATATTTCTTTATCCGCTGTTGCTACTGCTTCCACTGGAAGACATGTATTAGCCTTTCTCGGGACTACCGACGGGAAATTGAAGAAAGTACTTCTATCAGGACCTGTTCCTACAGAATATGAGGAAGTGGTTGTCGACGAAGGTAATGCAATATTACCAGACACAACTCTATCAACATCGGGAGATTATCTCTATGTACTTTCTACATCGAAGGTAATGTATTAGAAAAACGTAAAACATTTCATTTACTGAAGGCATTATAGATATCAAAAATTAACGTGGAGCACTGCAGCAGCTATAATAATTGTTCGGCATGTTTAGAATCAAAAGACCCTTACTGTGGGTGGTGTTCTCTAGAAAAGAAGTAGGTTTTTAATAAGGCACTTATTCGTTGGTATTAAGTAATTGTTTTCAGGTGCACTGTTCGCAGTGCTTGTTTGAAGGCCTCTCATAGCCCTCCGCGTTGGTTGTCATTAGGCACAGGGCAACAGTGTATAGATTTTGAACAAGTTTTGCCGGAACAAATTCCGATTAATCAAATGACTACCGTCCGTCTTACAATAAAAACTCTTCCAGAACTTCCATATGGTGCTAAATATAAGTGTGTGTTTGGTTCTGCGGAACCCATAGATGCTGTGGTAACAGAATTTGGACTATCTTGTCCGACACCGGATGTGTTAAGGCGTCCGCAAATTCCACCCCAACAAGATCATGTTCTTGTACCGCTCAGTGTTCGTTCGTCAGAAACAAACAAAGACTTCGTCTCGAGAAATTTTGCCTATTATGATTGCTCTAAACACACAACATGTATGCAATGCGTCAAATCACAGTGGGCGTGCAATTGGTGTGTGTACGAAAACAAATGCACACACAATGCTTCTTCTCTCTGTCAACGCAATGTCATTAGCGGCGAAAACGTAAGATATACTTTCGACGCTCGTTCATTAAGTTAATTGGGAAAAATTTTTAGAACCCTGTTCATTTGTCAAATCACGGCTTTGAATATTGTCCACAGTTTAGAAGGCGTGATGTCATTTTGCTACCCACAAACGTACCGAAACAGATGATTTTCGAAGTTAAAAATTTACCCCATCCTCAAGCAGCCCATTCCGGTTTTCAATGTATTATAATTATTGAAGGTGCTACAATGTTGGTGCCTGCTCGAGTGGTATACAATAAACATATTGTTTGTGATAACACAACAGTGAGTCGAGAGAAGATTCATCCAATTGTGGGACTAATTAATTATTATTTCAGTATTCCTATGAAGCTAATGAAGGGGAGTATGAAGCAAATGTGACAGTTGTTTGGAACAGAAATCATCACATAGACTCAATGACAGTCATATTATATAAATGTGATATATTGGGCTCGCACCGCGAACATGCAGACTGTTCATTGTGTGTCACAAGAAACTCAAAATATCAGTGCACCTGGTGCGGAAACACTTGCACTTACAGCGAAACTTGCCAACAAATACCTCACATTGAGTGTCCGAGACCTCGAATTGATATGGTAACAAGTCTAAATTTGAAAATTTCGCGATTTTCGCATTTTTTTTTTCATAGATAAAGCCATTAAGTGGACCGATAGAGGGAGGTACCTTGGTAACAATTGAAGGGAGCAATTTAGGGCTAAAAAAAGGAGATGTTCAAGGCAAAATCAAAATCGGAGACGTTCCTTGCGAACTTGTAAATTACGAAGTGTCGGTGAAGATACAGTGTGTGACTGGTCCATCTAAAACTGAACAAACTGCACCTATTATAGTCGGCAACGAAGCTGGTTTCACGAAGTCATCAGTAGAATTTAGTTACAAAGATATTAAATTGTTCGGTATAGATCCGTCGAAAGGTCCTTTGTCCGGTGGTACGCAATTAGCAATTAAAGGACAATATCTCAATATTGGATCAGAAATTACTGCATATTTGGATGATTATGTTTGTCAGGTTAATTTAACTCAAGCTTCGAGCGGACGTTTAACTTGCATCACGTCGAAAGCGCAGGAGTCTGTGAATATCGCTAAGCTGACTTTAAGTATAGATGGCGCTAATCGTACTCTAAAAGGCAATCCGTTTAATTATACGCAAGATCCAACGATTATGGAAATCAAACCGCTGAAAAGTTTCGTGTCTGGTGGAAGAATGATTTTTGTGCACGGAACCAACTTAAGTAGCATTCAGGCCCCTGAAATGGAAGTTTATTCAGATGGCGAACCTTCTGTTCCCATTAATAAGACGTCTTGCACAGTTTTAAGTGCAACACAAATAGAATGCCCAAGTCCTTCAGTTAATCGCCAGTTTCTTTTGGCCAGTACTAGAGTTACAAGATCACTTAGACAGCCATCTGCCATTAAAGTAACGCATTCTTAATTTTAAATTTACGACTTAATTTGATACACTACTTGTCGTTGCAGATGCCAGAAGCTCAGCTACTTGTAAAAATCGGTTTTATAATGGATAATGTCCAGTCAGTTAGAAATTTAGATAAGCATTTTCCTAATTTAAGAAGCCAGTTGTTATATGTAGAGGACCCGAAATTTTTTAAGTTTCCTAATCAAATTAAACTTTATAAAGGTGATACTTTAGTAATAGAAGGCGAAAATTTAAATATGGCTAGTGATGAAACAGATGTAGTTGTTACAATAGGTACGAAACCGTGCAATGTAACAGGTTTGGCAATGAGTCAACTTGTTTGCTCACCACCTGAACAGCAGCCGCTTGACACCGACGAAAATGGAGTAAAGGTATGTTTTTCTAAGACCGCATAAGCATAAGTAAATCGAACATGTTTTAGACTGATACAAATCTTCCTCTGGTCGTGGTTAGGGTAGGAAGAAACTTGCGATTTCCACTGGGTTATCTGCGGTATGACATTTACAAGAGTTTCGCGTTTCCTCCAGAAGCTGTGGCGATGGTAGCGACGGGAACTATTTTATTTGTATTTTTTTTTGTTGCAATACTTGTTGTGTACCGTCGTAAGTCCACTCAAGCAGAACGTGAATATAAACGTATTCAAATACAAATGGATACCTTAGAGAGTAATGTAAGATCTGAATGTAAATTAGGTAAGATATAAACTTACACTTGGATACATCTTTGTGAATAATTAAGAATTTTTAGCATTTGCTGAACTTCAAACAGATATGACAGATCTCACTGCTGATCTAGAAAATTCTGGAATACCCACCTTGGATCACACTAGTTATATCATGAAAGTATTTTTCCCTGGAGTCAGCGATCACCCTATTTTAAATGCTCCTAAAGTATTGGTTGATCACGTTTTATTTGACTTTACTTGAATATTTCTTTACAGGTGCGAATCAATGGGCCTAGAACCAATTATGATTCCGCGATGTTACAATTTGAGCAATTAATCAATAATAAACATTTTGTATTAGTTTTTATAGAAATTTTAGAATCTCAAAAATCATTTAATATTCGAGATAAGTAAGATTAATCATATTTGCAACAGTTAGGTTATTAATGGTTTAATTTTCAGAGTAACTGTTGCATCATTGTTGATGGTAGTTTTAATGGGCAAAATGGAGTATGCTACAGATATATTAAAGAGTTTACTTCTACGCTTAATAGATAAGTCAGTCAATACAAAACATCCTCAGTTAATGTTAAGACGAACTGAGAGCGTAGTTGAAAAAATGTTAACAAACTGGATGGCGTTGTGCATGTATTATTATTTAAAAGAATACGCAGGTTCTTCATTGTTTTTGTTATTTAAAGCAATTAAACATCAAATAGAAAAAGGTTTGGTTGATGCAATCACACATGATGCACGTTATTCTTTGTCTGAAGAGCGGTTGTTGCGAGAACAAGTGGAACATAGTGTTGTGGTAAAATGTCAACGTGTTGTGATAATTCTAATGGGGTATTAGAATATTTTATGTTTTCAGACGCTACACATCGTTCAAGATGATTTAGATGAGAAAATTCAATGTAAGGTTCTAGACTGTGATACAATCAGTCAAGTCAAATCAAAGATATTAGATGCGCTCTTTAAAAACACACCATTTTCATTACGTCCTTCTATTTATGAAGTCGACTTGGAATGGCGACATGGAAGAGGTGGTCATTTAACTTTACAAGACGAAGATTTAACTACGAAAACGGTTGGTTCATGGAAAAAGTTGAATACTTTAGCTCATTATGGTGTTAAAGAAAGTGCAGTGATGTCATTAATTTCACGCCAGAATGATAGTTTTAATAATTGCAAACAACCTTGTCATAATTGTAAGTATTGTAAGATATTAATAAGTTGATCTTAACTCCGCCTACATTAATCATACTGATTTTATCTTGTTAATGTTATGGGAAGAGTTGAGATAATTTTTAAATACAGCAAATTAAATAAAACAATGTAAATAACAAGTTATTATTATCCAGGTGTGGCGGGTATGTATTTTAATAATTCACAGTCACCTATAATTACAACAAATGGTGATGTTGAAACTGGAACTAATCCAAGGATATATCATCTAGTTAAGCCTATCGACGACCATCAGTTTCCCAATAATAAATTGGCAGAAAGAACTCACAAAGCCATTCCCGAAATATTTTTAACCAGGTTGCTGTCGACTAAAGGGACAATTCAAAAATTCGTTGACGATTTCTTTTTGACTATATTAACGGTTAATGAGGCGTTGCCTCCAGCTGTAAAATGGCTTTTCGATCTGTTGGATGAGGCAGCAAGGAAACATGGGATTCAAGATCCTGAAGTTGTACATGCATGGAAATCAAATAGTCTTCCTCTTAGATTTTGGGTTAATTTTATAAAAAATCCCGATTTTATATTTGATATAAATAAGACTACTACTTTGGATTCATGTTTATCTGTAATTGCGCAGACATTTATGGATTCTTGTTCCACCACGGAGCACAGGCTCGGGAAGGATTCACCGTCTAATAAGTTGTTGTTTGCTAAAGTAAGTTGCTTAAGTTAAGTCATTTCAGTACTATACACGTCTGTATTTGTAGGACATTCCTCGCTATAGAGAGATGGTTTCTCAATTTTATCACGACGTAGCGAGCTTGCCTGTCATAACTGATCAAGAAATGGGATCTGCTATGCAGCAGCTGTCAGCCCAACAAGCTGACGAATTCGACACTGTGGCAGCTTTGAAAGAACTATACATATATGTTACCAAGTACAGAGAACAGGTGGGAGTTATAACGAGGTTTGATTCATTTTTGATGAATTTTTTGCTTCAGATAATTGAGGCTCTGAACGGTGACATAAATTGCCGTCGTTTACATTTGGCACAAAGGCTGGATGGTGTTGCTTACACACTTGGAGGTGAAGATACATCAGCTTGCTGACCTCGTCAGTCACCTGATCCCCTGCTGCCCCAACCCTTGGCGCCCTGATTCCATGCGCATTGTGCACACACATGTCGTTATTTAGATGGAGCATGTGGGTGCATATGAGCGTGTTATACTGTGATATGGCGCACGATCAGGTGACTGTGATTGGATGCGTACTTACCCTCCAGCGGCTGCTAGTTTCCTTCCTGAGTGCCTCGCTACGCTGATGGGACGTGACATGGACAGTGTATACGCGCAGTGGCGCACTTATATAGCGCACTTTTGTTCGGTCCGGTTAGCTTAGTTTTAAGTAGAAGTTTATAGACATTTATTCTACATGTATCCGACTGATATTAATAGTGTTTAAGTTTAATTATAATTATTCTTACTTTAGATATCAGTATTAAATTTTATATGATACATATTTTTATTTGCAATATTTGTATTCTATACAGAGGGGGAGTGTCAATTTCCTGAATCTTTACTTCTATCAGTCGTTTATATGATAAAATAGTGATCTGTGCCGGAACTATATTTATGTGGAATCGTCTTCACGTCCAGTGATTTGTACGTTATTATTTTAATTATGTTTAATATAAAACAGTGCATACTTGTATCTTAACTATTATATATTTTTTTTGTACATACTTCAATTGTGCATATAGATTATTATATCGGATTTATAAAAGTGTTTATATTTAAGCAAACATTCATTCATATAATTTTATTAGATTGTGTTAGAATACATTTTTATCCTAACAGCAATTTTTACAAACAATTTATTGTATATGTCATAACTGCCAATTTAAAATGTGACTATTTACACGCATACAGTGGTCTTGGGTGAGTCACAAATGACTTTTGAAACTTTCTAGTTACTCCAGCTTTTTTTGTACTAGAAAAATAATCTACTTTTTATTAAACCAAATATTCTCTCAAATGAAAAATATGAAAGCATGAAATTAAAAATGCAACGCCACTGGTAAGATTACTATCTATTACACTAAATGAGTACTTGTTAGTTCTGAAAGTTGTCCATTATATTATTACTCAAGACTGATATGGTGCTCCATATTTATTTCCTTGTATAGTCAACAGGAAGATATATATATATTTTATTATCTATAAACATACATCACATTCTATAGTCATATTTTAAATTCGCTCTTATAAATTTTTATATTTAAAATATTGATGTTTGAATTCTCAAATTTAATATACGAAAAAGTTAGATAAAAATGTTTGTTAAATGCAATTTTAAGGTGACTTATTTTATTTAAACTCGATTTTTAATTGTGAAATACTTTTTTAGTCGCTTATATTTCTCTTTTATATTTTTGGTAATGTGATCGTGAATTAAAGCTTTTTATATAAAGTGTATTGTTTAGTGATATTTTTTTACTCTATTAAACATGTATTCCAAAAGTTTTAATTTTTCATTCATGTTATAGTAGTCCTCAATTTTTTTCAAATGTGTAAACACTTCAAATCATTCTAATTGTATGCACTTCATACAACACATCCACTAATGACTTAAGTGTAAACAATAAATAATTTTTATTTTTACTGTGGGCAGTTGAATACCTTAACAAGAATCAGGAGTGATTCATTTTACGTCGGATTCGCCAATATTTTTTTTATAAAATTTGTAAAACATGACGCACGGCAAAGACGTTTCTAACGCAACTTTGCGAAATTTGGTGATTTAAATAAATCCAATAATTGCTTTGCTGATATTATTGAGTGTTGGGTGGTAGCCCTGCTTGCAATTTTTTGGCGGGTAACCAACCGCACCAACTGATTCTAGTTTGTTTAGAAATAAGTATTGTGCCTGATTTTTTAATCCACACTGGAAATAACTGGTTTCCGAAAGTAATAGTGGGCATAACGGAATAACGGCAATACAAATTCGACAGTTATTTCTGGGGTTGTGAATTATTTTGATCGTGGTAGGGCGACCGTTATAGCGCTTGCGCGTCGATTGTTCGTCAGCGCCAACTTCATTCATTTTAAGAATGCAGGAGAAGTGTGTGCTGCTCTTGTGTTTTCCTTAAAATTTATGTTTATTTCTTGTGGAACTGTGTATTAAACTCCTGAGACAAATTAGATTTTTAACTAGTGATTAGAAGTTGCTTTCACTTGAATGTGTGTAGCAAGCATTCGTTATTTTGTGATAAATTTTCTACAGAAAGACAGTTAATCAGACAATATGGCGGATAGCACTCATGGATTTTCAGACACCCAAAAATTTTGCTTCGAGTAAGTTAATTGAACGAGTAATTAAGAACTTTCGTTGCTGAAATAAATATTCGACTTATTTATAATCATAATATCAAGTTGGTCATGTTCAACCGGTGAACAGTTTCAAATTTCACGACCAAAACATTTTCTGCGGTTTCTCTGTTAACTGTTAAAATAGCCTTCTTGATGGGATCGTTACAAATTTTTTGATCGAAGTTGGCGTTGCTTTGCACTGACACTGTCATTATTAACAGTAATTCTGTTATTGTCAAAGAATTTGCGAACAGATGCCACTTAAGGGGGCTATCTTCGCCCCATTTTGGCGGCAACTAGGTAGAAAATCTCTTACTATTTCAACGATACAATTTTAAATTCTCTTATTACTTTTATGACAGTAACTATAAATGAGAGTTATAAATAGTTATAAATACCAGTTGATGTTGTGAAATATTGTTTTATTTTTAAGGTATTTTGAAAGAAATTCATGTAAAAGGCTTGGATGCAACTTTATCCATAAGAAAAAGGCCAATATTGAAGTAGTGCAAGTGAAGGCTCGAGAAGGTTTTGTGATCGGAAGATGCAGCAGCATTCCGTTGTGCCGCTACTTCTTGCGAGGATACTGTACGCATGCAGGCAATTGTCGATTCCGCCATGAAATCAGGCCAGTCAACAAGTTTAATGTACCAAATACTAATAGTAATCAACCCTCAAGGTAAATAACACAACTGAAATCGCACACTTACAACATTGTTTTGGTTTTATTTTAGCACAAATACGCCATCTACCTCTGCAACTGAGTTGCGCCTGCAAGACGCTAATAAAGCGGCTAAGAAAGGGCCAAAACAAATCGAAAACGAATCTGCCAGTGCTTGTGCAGTCTTAAATTATAATAAATGGTAAGATTCGCATAGCATTATCACCCATTGAACTAAATTCATTGGTTCCTAGTCAAAAAGTCATTCTTTCACTCGTTTTACACTTTCTCTGTGTATAATCGCTATTGTTGAGCATATTAACAAGTCTAATTATGGTTTTGGTTAATTTTAATTGCCAGGTGCATGATTCATTTGTATATTTATATATTGTTTATTTACATATAAGCGTCCTATCGTACTTAAAGGCTCTAACTCCCCTAAAAACAGTTGGAAAAAACATTGGAGCGGCACCATTATTGTTCTTGTCCTGCCTGACATTGATGTTGTAATTTAATTTTGTTCCAGCTCAATATCTGACGTCAGGGAGCTTGCGCTTGTACTAAATTATCTGGGTCACCGTGTATATTTATGTGTGTATATGTTTATAAGCCAGTAATTTGCATTCACATTTTTAATCCAGCTATAGTTCTCTTTTATTGAAATAACCTTTTAATCATTGGAACCAATGAATTGGAAGGATTATATTATTTGGTACTTGTTCATATCTTATTATTCTTTTCAATAACAAAGGCCTGTTTTCAATAATTCAATAGGAAATTGTGTAATATGATTTACACAGCTATTTATCAATTTGTCGCAATTGTTGCGTTCAAAATTTGTTCTGGTACAATTCAATTGGTTAAAAAATTAGGTGGAAATTAAGGCTTTTTCATATTCAAACAACAGATTAATGAAGTGTATTCTTTTTTAAATTGTATATACTTAAGCGCATACTTAAGGCATAATATCAGGTTGTTGATTATTTCTTGATGAGTAAAAGAAATACCAGAATAATTAATAATGTTATCTTTGTTGTTTGCACGTGGTGCAATGTTTTGTTGTTTTATTCGCATTCTGTAACGTAATTGTAAGAATTTCAATGAAACACTAACCTGGTATGTAGCAGTCGTTGTGATATTGTTTCGTTTCAGCGGATCCGAGGATATTAATACGAACAACGCGGAGGGGGCGGCTTGTTCCCCTCTGAAGGATTCCCTGTGGGTGAACGCCCCCGAGTTCGTGCCAAAAAGCAGCACAGCTACAAAGCCTTTAAGTTACGCAGCAGCGGTCAGTCCTAATGGTGCCGTTTCAAACAACAATAGCACAAAACAGCTTTGCCCCTATGCGAATAAAGATGGTTTTTGCAAGTATCCACCGGGCGAATGCAGTTATCTCCACGGTGAAATATGCGATTTGTGCGGGAACGCCGCCTTGCATCCGTTGGACGAGGAGTTACGGAAAAAACACCGCCAAGACTGCATCAAGCAACACGAAAAGAACATGGAGCTTTCGTTCGCCATCGCCCGCTCGAAAGAGAAGAGTTGCGGTATCTGCTTTGAAGTCATCATGGAAAAAGCTAACGGCGAGCAAAGATTCGGTATTTTACCCAATTGCAATCATTGCTTCTGCTTAAGTTGCATCAGAAAATGGCGACAAGCCCGACAATTCGAAAATAAAATTATAAGGTAAGGCATTATTCGCGCACGCGACATCTCGACAGACGGGGGTTGGTATATATTTTAAATTTTATCGTAAAAGATGGAATTATGACATGAAAATATGGACAACGAAAAACATGAGAAAAAGCAGTGTTAATTATTTTAAGGGGAGTTAAAATAATAAAAATTAAATTTCGCGGGAAGAAACCCAGTAACAGATCATGGGGTAAAGGACATGGCACACATCTTATGAGATTCTGGAGACCATGTCATAAACTTGAAATTAAAATATG
>QDEB01060728.1:0-13065 GCA_004193795.1 Asbolus verrucosus | reverse complement strand
GTTGCCCCAAAATTCGTTCATTTGTAAGACATGTAAGCCTTGGACACGTAATCGCGCCCTTCAAACTGCTACGTCATGCGTGGCATGATAGGATATTAACAATTCTTATAAAATATGATAGCAGTTTTTTAGCAAATTCATTATGTTTTTGACAAGGATTTTCACACACTAGGATGCGTATTGCCACGTGAAAAGTTAGGAAATGGTGATACAAAATGGACCACAAACGATCTTTTAAAGCTATTGGTGTAACTTAAGGCATGAACTGTCTGTCCAAATCATTTAGCGATGTAGGTAACCTGGTAAATTCTTGAGGTCCTGTCTTTCTAAATTCTGCGATAATGTCATTTATGCATGAAATATTTCGATTAGACCCTTACATTTCGAGGTCTTTTTGACCAAGAAGTTAATAAACGTTTCATAATGCCAAGATAGCGTAAAGTAAATAATCTAATCTCTAGCTAAATCAGTAATGAAGTCTTCTTCAAACTGTTATGTAATTTTCATAGTCTTGTACAAATTTTTTATGAATTCTGCCTGGGCATTTAGTCATTCTATTATCAGTCACCTATTGTACATTTTGTACAACCAAAATAAGAATCGTAACTTTTAATGTGAAGAACTAGGGTTGCATAATTGTCGGCCAATTGTCCATTTCAAATGGACCATTTCTACTACAATAAGGTTAGATTTTTTTAAACTGTTTTCATATTCATAATCTGATACGTAACCTAACTTATCAACAGTTTGAAGATTAATGTATTTCATCAATAGATAAAAAAATTGGGATTTATGGAAGTTGGAATTATTATGATTTATGATTGATTATGATTATTAATAATAATATTTGTTTATTTTTATATGAAACCTCAAATGAATATATAGAGAATTTATTTTACAATAAAAAAAAAACGGCGGTAATTGACCACTCCGTAACCCTACCAAGAACAAATGTTGGGGTTTCGCTTGCCCCTCTATTTGTAGATGTACTTGTGAATTTATTTCAAAGCAATTATTTGATTTAAATTTAGGGAGCGCATATTTTTTGCCAAAATGTAAAAAGAAATTCATAAAATATTCATTACAATAGGAAAAATTGCAAAATGAAATTTTTGCAAAATACCTCATCGAATTTGATGTTCGCGATGTCTTGTAGGATCTTTAAATTAATGTTTATTATAAAAATAACGATTACAGAAAATAAAATGATAACAAATTTCCGTATGATACTGTAACTGCTCGGTTACCATATATTTTACAATTTTTAACTTTAACATGACATTTGACAGATAAAGGTTTGGATTTCGTTTTTGGTGAGCTGTGAAGCTCATGTTTGAATATCGAATCTGTTTCTGCTCATTTTCCGTTTTGCTTACTTGCTCTTACATCTTTTCCTTTTGCGCAAATTACTTTTGGCATTTTTTTACTTCTGCACACGTCAGCTTTCTCCCACGTACGTTAACATACGAACAATGTGTAAGGGGTAAGCAAAGAAATGCCATTTTAATGGTAATTTTTGATGATATCCCGTATTTTGAGCAAGAACTTGTTGAGATTACGGGGTATTTTCCCGAATGACTGTTAAGGAATTCAGTATCGAGAGGTTGGCAACACAACTCGAGTACCAACTGTCACAAAAATAATCTGATTGAGTACTTAATAATTATCATAATTATAGTTTAGAACAGTCAATAAATTTCTTAATAAATGTAATAAACATTACAGTGACCATCGTGTCTGTGGTAGGGTGGGATTGCTCTTCTTAACAAAATTTTCTATCAAAATTTCTGAAAAATGCTGAAAGCTATGAAAAAGTAAAGGTGTCAAGTGGAACAAAATGGAGAAATTACCCTTAACCTAAGTATAGTAGTCTCTGGAGTGTGACCTTGATGATCATTTTTGGTGGCATCTTGTGATTTAAGTCAGAAGCAGTTTAAATTGCGTAAAATATTCATAATTGCCTCTAAAGATGGACGTGTGCCAATATTTTCAATTTGCCTACATCTAGATTTTTTTTAAGCCATTTGTATACGCAGGTCTGATTAGATTAATATCAAAAAGGGATATTTTTTGTTTCCAAGACACATTCTTGACAAGAGCCGAATTAAATGAATAAAAGGGACGTCTTAACATCATTGGTCTATTCTAGTTATGTTGCACACACACATATAATGGCTTGTCTTTCGTTGGAACTTCACACATCTAAAATAAGTTATGAAGTGATTTTTAACTAAAGTTTGTTAAAAAAATAGATGCAAAACCATAGTTTATTGTATCATTTCCATATTATTATAGAAGTGTTTAAATGTTCATAAGAATATTTTGGAAATTTGAAATGTTTTCAAATCGGATTTCAGACTTTAGTAGCGTTGTGACCAACAGCTCAGTTTCGGAAAATTAAAATAAAATGACAATACTGATAAAATGTGGTTGTAGATGCTACAATATCACTTGCTTCTAATAAAATTTTGACAATATTTGTCAGTAGTGTCGTTTAAAAAAAAAAAGCAAAAACCAATTACCATGTTAACAAGGGGTATGGTGGCGTATCTCACTTCAATTCTATAATTCTAGCTTTGTGAGTCGCGTTGTACTGCTTGTACATGGTTATTGTAAACGTTTCCAACATTGCAGTTGGCTGTAATTTATTATTTTCGTGTAGATCTGCCGGTGAGTTTGTGCTTGAATGTAAATTTGAAATTTTTAATTTTTAGTGAAATAAATAATGCTGCTACGCCACTGACTCAAACACGACGTCAAAGTAATTTTTTTAATAAATAACGGTAAAAAACATCAATAAGTTAATTACAAAATAATATCACAATAAAACAAACGTCTGAGCATCAATTTTGACATATCTTGCCCCTTCTAACCCATGAAATCCACCATTTCCTCCGGAAAAATGAGCAACGTGTAGAAACAAGCTTGGAAGAGTCGTGATTACACTCGAAAACAAAGCTAAAAACAAAACCAGTGCCGCCATCTGGCGTCGAGACTACCGTGTGCACCAATAGGAAACCAGGACGAGTCGGATGGGCGTGGAAACGCTACTGAACCGCCAATCACACGTGCAGCTTGAGATGGCGCCTCAAATGGGCGCTCTGCGAGAACCTCTTGTTGCAAAATTTACAAACGAACGCTTTTTCCCCCGTGTGAATGACCAAATGCTGCTTCAGTTCCTGCTTCGTGTAGAAGGCCTTCCCGCAGTGCTCGCACGTGAAATTCTTCTCGCCCGTGTGGTGCCTCAAGTGCGAGTAGAGGTTGCTGCTGCTGCCGAAGCACTTCCCGCACGTGGTGCAGACGAAGGGGCGCTCCCCGTTGTGCACCATCGTGTGCTTGTGCAGCTCCTGCCGCGTGGAGAAGGCCTTGGGGCACAGGGAGCAGGCGTGGGGGCGCTCGCCGGTGTGCGTGCGCATGTGGGTGGTCAGATGGCCCGAGTTGATGAAGCGCTTCTCGCAGATGTGGCAGCAGTAGGGCTTCTCCCCCGTGTGGATCCTGATGTGCTGCGTCAGGTACTCCCTCCTGTTGAAGATCTTGCCGCAAGTCTCGCACTGGTGGATCTTCGTCTCTTTGGGGCGCGATTTTTTCTTCTTCGCCTCCGGGGGACTCTTGACCGCGGCCTGGGCGTCGTCGGCCTCGAAGCCGAACAGCTTGTCGCCCTTCTCGCCGTCGCCGAAGCCGAGCATGCTGGGGCTCGAATAGAACTGGCGCAACCTCAAGTCGGAGCTTTCGCACTGCAGCTTGAACTGCCAGGCCACGTTCAGCTTGGCCAGGCATTTCTGGCAGATCGTGTTGGGCAGACCGTCGCCTTGCATGATCTAAAATTCGAGTTTTCAGTTAAAAACGCGGACAAGTGGGGCACGCACCTGGACCGCGGCGCAGGACATGATCATGGTGTAGAGGGGCTCCCCCCCGTCGAAAATGTTGCACATTTTCTTGTTGTTTTGATTTTTCTCCAAACAAATCCGGCAAACGGAGCTCAGATTCACGTCGCAGTAGTAATTCAGTTGGTCCTGGGGGAAGAATTTCAAGCCGTCCATCGATGACATTTTGAGGTTATGTCAGCTGTCAGATGGAGGCGGGAATTTCAAATCGAACTTTTGTCATTGAGAATCGTTTATTATGCTACGATTACAACACAATTTACTGTTAAAATATCGGTTTCGTGTTCTTAAAGCGACTCTGTGATGCATTAGCTATGGCTTGGGGAATAAAATATCACGCAACACTCGAATATTTGATTAATACTCTCGTTATCACCGCATCATGATTGTTCTAGTTTAATATAAACGCTTTTCTTAAAAAAGATTTTATAAAAATCAGTCGGACTTAAAATTTTACGCACAATCTGGGAAGCTTCACGATTAAATAAATAACAAGACGCGCCGCCGAATCATTGCGTCTTATGCGTCTTCAAATGTCTGATCAGATGGGCCTTCTGCGAAAACCTCTTATTGCAATACTCGCACAAGAAGGCCTTCTCCCCCGTGTGCACCAGCATGTGCTGGTACAACTGTCCCTTGGTCGAGAACGCCTTACCGCATTGGTCGCACCGGTAGTTCTTCTCGCCCGTGTGAATTTTCGTGTGCGTGTTGAGATTGCTCGAGCTGGCGAACCGCTTGGGGCAATAGGTGCACCCGTAGGGCCGCTCCGACGTGTGTATCGCGATCGTGTGCTTGGTCAGCTGCTGCGCCGTCGCGAACGCCTTCGTGCAGGCCGCGCAGATGTGGTTCTTCTCCCCCGTGTGGGTCCTCATGTGGGTGTGGAGGTGGCCCCCGTTGATGAAGCGCTTGTCGCACAGGTGGCACACGTACGGCCGCTCCCCCGTGTGGATTCTGATGTGGTGGATCAGGCCGGGCTTGGTCCGGAACACCTTGCCGCAGGTGTCGCACTGATGCTGCTTCATCGGCTTCTTCGACGATTTGGCCTGGTTCATGTCGATCAGCGTCAAGTCTTCCACCTTCAGGTCCAGCTCGTTCGGCTTCAGGTCCCCGAATTCCAGCTTCAGCTCGGTGAGGGTGTTCTTGTCCAGGTCGTGCAGCGAAGTCGTGGGCTCTATGTGCACGTTTTGCAACGTCTGCAGCTGCGGTTGCTCTATTTGATTGTTCTCGGTTATGTTGTTGGTTTCGGGCAAACTGTTGTCTTGCACTTCTTGGATTTGATTGGTGTTGTTGTTGGCGTTCTCTGGGTAAGTGACTGGTGGGGGATTGTCTTTTTTTACTTCCATGAACCCCGACAGGTCGGGGGTTGAAGGTAAGTGGTGGAAATTCTCAAAACATTGACGTAACTTGGCGTCGGATGATTCACACTGAGTTTTGAATTGGAATGCTATATTTAGCTTGGATATACATTTCTGACAGATGTAAGGGGGAAGACCATCACCTTCTATCACCTGCAATTACCGCATTAACAACAATTATCCGTAAACAAAGTGGTTATTGTCCGTTACCTGCACAGAGGCACAAGCCATGATTAAAATTGAAAAATGTGGGGGTTTGATCGGATCGAATATTGGCATCAGCTTCGGGTTTCGCTCTAAACATATTCTGCATATGTTATTTATGTTCATTGTTAAATAATAATTTAATACATCGCTGGATTGCATGTTTTTGTTGTTGTATGCCATCTTCACGTCATTTACGCGCTGTCGCTACATTCACTCTCTGCATTACCGACGTTTCGAAAATGGCCGCGCTTGAAAAAAAGGTCTCGTACAGTCTAATTAGAATTTATTTACGGTTACAAATTTACACTAATAAGTACAATAACAATAGTTATCAAGAATAATACTCGTGCTTTAACAGGTATGTGCAAAAATATTTCATTTCTTAAGGCGAGTTGTCGGAAACTTTGTTTCCTGGGAGGTTATAGTAGAAGGCATTGTATTGCTAGTGTTAGTTATTTAAAAAAAATCATCACATACTCAATTTTGGTTTCAATCTAGGAGATAAGAAATATCAAATGTAAATAGTTAACTTAAAATAATCTTTTGGCACGGCTTAAACTTAGCTACAAATGAAAATAAAAGTGATAACAAGAGCACCATTGCAATTGTGAATCATAACAATAACATGATAAAATGTACATGAACGGGAATCCTTTAGTGCACTTACACAGTAAAATTACAGTCAAATATAATACAGATAAATGCAACTTTAAATACAATCAATTATTGCCACCTGAACGCTACTACAGGGTCCTATTTACAAAATAACACATATTTACACTAACGTGTGATCTAATACTTGGAATTAATAAATACAACCACACTCACATTCGTCACATACTATAAAAACAAGTTATTGGCACCAGTCAGGTTCCTAAAAAATTCCGTTTAAAGGACTCATCGGAGGCGGTGCGTTAGCAACGTTACCTTATATGTCGCTTCGTAGCCCCCTTTGCTTTTCATTTGGTTCTGTAACGCCACCAGCTGATCCCCTGGCATTTCCACGTCTCGACTGCCTATGTGGCCCGTGTGTTGGAAATTGGTCGGTGAGCCGATCATGGACCTGAAAATCTTCGTTTACACGTCGGTCGCGAGAGGGTCGGGGAGTTACCTGTCGATCCGAATCCGCCGCTTCTGGGGCTGCTGGACGCAACAACTGAACCAAGAAACCCACAAATCTCCCGCGGCAGCCATCTGGAAGTTGTCAGCGGAATATTAGCGCGACCAGGAGGAAGTCGAAGATTAGTCTGAATGTGCGAACGTAAGTTGTTCTCGAGTGTTATTAATCAACGCTATTTGAGCAGATAACAATCTCTGACAAAATGTAAACAGGGGCAAAGTTATTGTTCTGGAACTCGCACTCACTAAATTGGCGACGTTGCCAATTTACACTCACCCTCGTTTGAAGTTGAAGAAATGTTATTTAGCTAAATATAGAAGGAACTATGGACTAAAATTACAAAGAACACAGCACTGAACGACACAACCTCTATCTAAATGCCATCAAGGTCGTAGACGTCAAAAAGCGCCTTCGCCAACATAACGAACAAACACTGTTGCCAACCACAAAAAAATCAATATTACCTAGTTAAATTCTAGCTTTTATTGATTACAACACATTTACACAAATACTGTAAGAAATGGTTTTAAGATGTTATCACAATAAAGAAGAAAATTATAATAACAGTTTTATTACACCATACATGTAATAAATAATTTGGGGCGGGGCTAACTTCACTAAGATCATTGAATGAATTTTTAAGGCCGTCACTACAAAAAAATTCATCCAATCAATTAAACGTACTAAAGAAAATTACTTTTTCCATTCGTCCTTCTCGTAATCCCATTTCGACGAAATTCCCTGGATGGGGTTTATTTGTAAGTCGATGATGCGCCTCAACTGTGCCTTCCTGTACTCTTCTTCGAAAGTGTGTGGCAAGGGACCATATACTGCAACAACCGAACTCTCACTTTCGCTTTCACAACATCGGCCGTCACTTACCGAAAGTCTTCATTCCATAAAAGCCCCATAGGGCGACCGATATCAACATTAGCCCGCACCCAATCACAGATTTCCATTCGCCAGTGGGCGCCTTGAATTCGGCGAAAGTTTGGCGGAATGAAGCTCTGTAGAGCGCCTTCTTCTCTTCGAGGCTCAATTTGCGCCAATCCCCCTTCTCTTTTTCACGTAAAGCCTGAAAACCTTGATTAGTCCTTTGCCAGTTTCAACAGTTAATCAATTACTAGGACATCGGGGGTATTTTCCTTCCATCGGATGGCTGGCAAGGGGAAATCCGATCGATCCGCGTAGTTCGGCTGGCCGTTGTAGCCGAATCCCACAACCTCTCTGTTTCCGATGATTGCTTTCATGTCGCTCATCGCCGCACTTCCTAGGGTCACTCTGGGGGCCAAGGCCCGCATTGACAAGAGTCTCCCTGCCATGATCTGCGTAATTACGTAACCACTTAGTGATTTGTTCGGTAAATCAAGGAAATTTGTTGCGGTTTTTTGACTGACCAACTGACATTGATTACCTAATCACAGGGTGACAAGAGCCACCTCTGAACCACAAAAAAAACACTTCAGGGGGTAATTATTCTAGGACTGTGTGGTGAGGGGGTTGACACAGCAATAAATTTAACAACCACGGCGAATTAAGTCAAATTTTGCGTAATTTATGAAAATAAACTCACCTGGAATATTACGCAAAATGGCCGATTCCCTCACTTCCGCTTCATGAATGTGGATTGCCAACACTACCTACAATAAAACACCAACTGAAGTCATAGAAAATTTATTATTATCGTCATAATTACGGCAATTTGCTAAAAATTAATGGAAATTTCGCTCTTTATTCTTACCAAATGTAATTACGCAGTTCAAGTTTTTTTAAAGTTCAGTTTTTTAATGATATTTAAAAAGGCAAATCCTTAGCCACTTCCACAAGGGCGGCCATTTTAGACGACATTTAAATTTGCCGATATTTAAATTCGTTATAATCGCTAAATAATTACGGTTTCGTGAATGGTTGTTGATGAATATTCGATAAAATTGCTTACTTTATGTCAGAAAATTAACCTGTCTATCCATTAGAAGATTCGTGATAATCTCGTGATTGTACTTCGTTTTTTGAGGTTAGGTCAAGCCGCAAGTGTCAAGATTTAAAACGTTCTGAATAAAAAGATTTGGCTCAACAATGGCCAACACTCTCCTAGTAACGTTACGAAGTCTTTACTCGCCTCTAAGACGAGATGTCGTCAAATTATCAAACACAATTTTGTCACAATGTAAGTTGAAAAATGCATAACCTCACTTTTTCACAACAGGCATTGCAGCAACAAGATCTTTATACGCCAAAGCAACCCTAGGACTCGACACTTTCGTCCAACAGAAGCAACAGATTCGCCAACAAATGGGCAACATCGAGGAGAAGTTCAAGGAAAAGATGAACACTTTCGCGACGGAAGATTCAAAAAATATGATCTTCACCGAAGATTTGAAGAATATGATCTATCTGGCCGAAGCGGACGATGATTTCGATTTAATAATAAAAATGATGAAGAAGTGGGTAATATCTATGCAACCACTTCACCTAATCGATCGCTTTGCTTTCAGGTTTAATGGACAAAATAAACAGTTAAGGTTCGGGAATTTCGTATTCGGGCCTGTTGTGATGAGGCTCTTTCACATCTACAACAAACCAGAACTGGCGTTGGAGTGTTTTAACTCGCCGCAATTGGAGGGGTTTTTCGATCAGTTGATCACTTACCAGATTCTTTTAGATTTGTTGTATGAGAATGAAAAATACGAGGAAATGTTGCGTGTTTTTGAAACCATCCAAAGCAGGCAGTTGGAAGCGACGAAATATCCCAGAAATGCCGTAGTTTTAGCGATGGCGGCTTGCTACAAATTAGTAATTACAACTAAAATCTGTTCGAAAAACGACAATAATGAAATAATTGCAGAATTCTCAAGAAAGTCTCGATTACGCGCTGAAACTGTGGAAGCAGCTGGGCGACGCGGGCCACTTCCCCATGCGGAGGGCGACCACTTTCTGCGCCGGTTTAGCTCTGAACCAGGGCAAGCCCGAGGCGGCCATGGAGATCCTGGCAGCCGTGAGAAAACCCAATTACGTGACAATTAGGAATTTAAAAGTGCGCGTTTATCCGGCTTATGATTGCTTGTTAAAAATTCATCTTTCAGGTGCGGGCTTTGAGCGAAATAGGTCGCCTTGATGAAGCTATTGTAATATTAAAATCAGTCATCTCAGAGGACGTGCCCGGAAACGTCCCCCACACTTTCAACAGGGACGTCATGGAACGTGTTAAAAGCGCCGTTTTAAAAATGGATAATCCCGACGTCTCCCTGGAGTTCAATAGGTTGGAAACATTGTTCGAGAAACAGGGGCACGTCTCGAATTCGGTAAATATTCCCGCAGTGCCTTTGTCTAGTTACAAACTGGCAACTCTTTCAGACCCTGGATGAGCAGCTGTGCGCGGAAATTCAGCAGCCGCCCGTCATGCATAATAGACAGGAGAACCGCTTCAGCAGATACGATCCCAAGACCAGGAGGAATCAATATTCAGATACCAGACAAAGACCGGGTCTCAAAGATCTGATGTAATTTTTAATCCTTTTGTAGTTAATTAATAAAAAAAATCCCTCTCACTCTAGCGGAAGCGCATCAGTAGGCTAGACGAGGATGGGTGTATGCAAAGTGTGGCGACACTTTCCATTAATATTTTCGTCTATTTATAACCATCCCCTCTCCTTATCGGCGACATTTCTATTTAAACAAGCCATCAGAGGAAATATTTAAATGTCTCCTGACGCCTCATCGAATTCTGTAAAAGCGCCGCATTCATGCGGTTGACCTTGGAAGTTCCTAAGTTCAAGGTTTCTTGTCCTATCCCCTCATTACTGCTGTCTGCAGACAACACGGGTTTTTATTTCTTTTTTTCAACATCTCTATGATGGATTCGCCGAAGGTTTTCAGTCAGTGAAGATGTTCGTAACTGTTGCTTTTTGTGTGAGGTGAACGACCAGCATAACTGTACACTACCTGTCGTTTGCCTATCGTTTTCGCTAAACACGTAAGTACACACGTTCCTTATCAATTCCAAATCGAAAATTCGGTGCGGAGGTGGAGTCGAGCGGTGATTTTCGTCGGAAGAGGCGGCAGCAGGTGAATTTTCTTGTTCTTGCACAGGTACGTGATCAACAGGCGACGCTCCAGTTTTCAAACAATGGCGTTTTTATTAATCAACTTGGTCAAGGCTGTCGTTTCTTTGTTTCTCAACGATAACGTTGCAAAATAATTGCACAGAGCGATGAGGACACTTTTACTGGTCCTTCGGACCGGATAGCCGAACGTTGGGGTGCCACCATAAAACCGTCCGTTATTCATTTTAAAAAATTTAAAACAACTGTTGGTAACCTTGTAAACATGTGTTCTTTTATAAATAAAACAAAATTACGCAATTTGAAATATGTCACTGGGGTTTTCCCACCATTCTCATGACGTCATCTGAGTCCTTAATTTGACAAAAAGGCGCCAAATTTGAAATAATAATAAAGAAAAAATTGGCCGCAGTAGATCGATCCGGATTTATCGAATTGAATTGGCATGACGTACAATCAGTGAGTCATCAAGGATGTTGAGGATGATCATTCAAGGTTTTCCTGCAGCATTCGGTCATTCCTGCCGGGATGTCGCACCTCTCCACAGTGTTCGTCACCGGGGGCGCCGGTTACATCGGCAGCCACTGCATGGTGGAGCTCCTGAACGCGGGCTATGAAGTCGTCGTCGTGGACAACTTCGTCAACAGCGTCAACGACCCGAACGGCGAATCCGTCGCCTTGAAACGCGTGGAGTCCATCACGGGAAAGGCGATCGCCTTCTACGAGTGCGACCTGCTGGACAAAGGAGCCCTCGCCGACATATTCGCCAAGGTGAGTCCGCCTCCGCGTCCTCGACTCTGTTTATACGTTCGTTTCAGCACAAAATCGACTGCGTTATCCACTTCGCCGCCATCAAATCCGTCGGCGAGTCCATGGAGTACCCCCTCCTCTACTATAAGAACAACCTCATCGGCATGCTCAACCTCCTCGAGATCATGGAGGAATTCGAGTGCTACCAGCTGGTCTTCTCCAGCTCCTGCACCGTTTACGGCGAGCCCGCCTTCTTGCCCATCACGGAGGAGCACACGGTGGGTCGCAACATCACCAACGTTTACGGCAAAACCAAATACTTCATCGAGGAAATGCTGCGAGACATCACTCACGCCAACAGGAAGTGGAACATCGTCGCCTTGCGCTATTTCAACCCTCTAGGTGCGCACTCTTCGGGTTTAATTGGCGAAGACCCCATCAAACCCTTCGCCAACATAATGCCGCTCATATCGCAGGTGGCGATGGGGCATTTGCCCGTTCTGACCATCTTCGGGGGCGATTATAACACGGAAGACGGCACCGGTGAGTGACGCGGCTCGATTACGCGCCCCAACTCACCGATCAAATTGCAGGGATTCGAGACTACATCCACGTGATGGACTTGGCCAGCGGTCACGTGGCCGCTTTGAACCTCCTCCATAAATCGCATCAACACTTTAAGGCAAGTGCTGGAGGTATGTCAATCGTTGTTGAACACCTCTCAATTTCAATTGCGCGACTTTCGCTAACTATTGCGATATTACAGGTGTACAACCTAGGTACAGGTGAGGGGGTTTCAGTACTGCAACTCGTGAAGACTTTCGAAAAGGTCACCGGCACCACCATCCCCTACAAAATCGCCGAGAGGAGAGAGGGCGACATTTCGGTCATGTACGCGAACGCGGAGCTAGCCTCGCAGGAATTGGGGTGGAAATCCAAGTACACCCTGGAGGAGATGTGTAAGAATGAAACAGCCACTCGATGCAATCATTTAAAAAGTTTTTATTGTAGGTAGCGACTTCTGGCGGTGGCAGACGATGAACCCTAACGGTTATCGCCAAAAAACAACCAAAATGACAAACGGTCACCATTAATAAATTTTTTCAACCACTTACCCTGACGTACAGACTTTCATGTTGGAACCTCAGCACCTCGTTTCCGTAACTAGTCCAGTCGGGGAGCAGATATCGCGCGAACACCTCCAAACACGCCGGTTTCGAGGGTAGAAATGACTCCAATAACCCTAAAATCGATTTTTATTTTTTTACAGAATTGAAACATACAACATACTTGTTAAGGGTGGCTTATGCGAATGCAAAGAACTGGGGATGCTAACTACCAGTTTATCACAGGGTGGATTTGGGAAAGCCCTCTCCTCTTTGGCGGCGAAAATTATTTGTTCGAATGGCTGCTTCCTGGGGGGTTTCGAAAATGGACAAACCACTTCTCCTGATTGGGTTATTTTAACCCAGTACCATTTCCCCACGTACTTGACTCCCCATTTCGGAAAAATCTCGTCTCTTAACGCGTTTAAGTGTTGGCTGGAGTTCGTACACCACACCACTACTAAACTATCATCATTTAAATGGTTTTCGAGCGGTACATTCTTAAGTTGCTCATTGAACATCATGTTGTACCCTTGGTCTGAATGTTTGCGTTTTCTACGGATGTATTTGTTCCACCAAGGC
>QDEB01060652.1:454-19772 GCA_004193795.1 Asbolus verrucosus | reverse complement strand
CCTCAAGTCATTTAAAATTTTGAAAGCCAATAACTCAGGCGCTAAGTAACCGATTTTGATTTTCTTTCTTTTGTTTGCCTCTATTCAATATTTGTGACAAACTGACAAAATTTCATTGTGTTATCTTAATTAATAATGAAGGGGGGCTGTACGCCCCCCACAACCCTTTGAGCTATATTGCCCACTAACGAACTTAGATCTACGAATTTGACAAAGAATCTGTATACAAAATTTGAACTCGATAGGTCAAAGCGTTCTCACGCTGTCGACGTGATGTCCTAGAGGAGCAGCGAGCGAGCGAGTGACATGGATAAAACCAATAGCGCTCCTCGCTAATGCTCGTGCGCTAAAATTTGAACTGACTTCATTCTAAACTTAAATTAAAATGTATTTAAAAAACGACTATGAATGACTAGCGGTAACGTTAAATGCACCGTCTTTGGCACATTGTGGCAAAAATATTTGAAAAAAAATCAGAAATCTAAAATGATAGAATTCTCCTCTTCTCTCCTCTGGGAAGTTGTTTCCCACCGCCATCCAATAAACAATAAAATGTTTATGATGTTAATTCGCCATTATGTAAACACATAAGCCATCTAATTTATAGAGTGGCGTTCCCATTGTCCGACATAAAATATCGTCCGCATCCTTTAAAAATCGCGACCCATCGGCAGAAATAAATTTTAAAAAGGCGGCCATTTAACGACTTTTACAGCGATTAATTCGATGTAAATTGGATACACGACAAATTACCCGTAGAGGTTACAAGTCAAGGGTGACCTACATTTGCACTTGCTCGTAATTAATTTAAAAAGTATTAATTCCAGGTGAACCGAACGACCCGACGAAAAACCCCGTAGCTTCGCAAAGGTCCACCCTATCGTCGAACTGCTCGTCGACCTCCTCCACCCCATCCACATATACGGAGCCTTCAGGTGAGCCCCGCAGAATTTTCGTAAATACATGTCGCAGTGGCGCCGCCGAAATTTTTATTTCGATCCGTATACGAACTGCGATTCAATCGGACGATCTCCTTATCGTTGCCAATTGACGTTATCACGATCTCTGCACACGTCGTCGACGCTTTTCAAATCCTCACTGTACATTGCAATGCTGTAAATATTTCCACTGGGTATTTAAACTGCATACCTGTGATTAGATTCGTTTACAATCCCGCTTTACTTAAAAACTGTGATTGTTCAGTGTTGTGTTTGTGTAGTGCGAGCCTGGTCAACTAACAATTCCTAGCAATTTCGCGTCATGATAAATAGGTGTAATTTACATACCATTACATAATGTGCAGTGACATCAGCAATGGTCGCAGGCGTACTTTTTAATTGCCCGAGCGTCTTGTACATAATTCGATAGTAGTGCGATGGAAGTTTAGACTAGTGCTGCATACTAACACCGTCCATGCAAGGCTTCTTCCTGTCGTTGTTCCTTCGGACGCCTTTTTTCCTGTAATGTCTTTACTTAGGAGCCGCATCTTTTCACCGGGCCGACCCATCACAGACTACGATTTCGCCTCGCTCCATCGACGCAATGTCCGATAACGTCACGTCGAGGTCGCGGCGAAAACGGTCGCGTAATCACCGCAGGAAGGCCAAAAATAACGCGCCGACGAACATAACGGCAGAAGTCATCGAAGAGGAAGATAACACGACGGAAGATGCGCCGAAATCGCCCGGCGAGTACCGCGTAGAATCTCCGAAAACCGCAACGTCGACGAAGAAACCCGTCAAAAGCAAAAGCCTCGACGACGATGACTTGCTCAAAATCCAAGAACTGTCGGAAGTGAGCGACGGCGAGGACAAATCGGAGTGCAAAGCGATAGTGTCGGAAGCGGAATCGGACGTGGAGTGGGAGCTGACCGCGACCATGGAGGAACCGGAACTCCACACGGGAGTGCTAAGCTCTCTGTCCCTCCCTCTAGAAGAAACATACACCACCGAACAAGTCTCTCTCATCTCCCCGGAAGAAGAATTGACCCTGCGCACCTTCCTGGAAGGCCTGAACCTAGTGAACTCCCCGGAAGACGCCATCAAGCAAGTGTACGAAGCCAGCACCATGGAGAGCGTCAAGAGCCGGAGGGCTCGCAAGCGAGCCGCCCTCGAGCAGTACTTCACCCCGATCGTGCAGAATCCGCGGTTCCTCGACGTCATCAACGAGGAAACGAGCGATTTGAGCGACCGAGAGCAACAATCTATTACTCACCACCTCAAACAGGGGACGCCGGAGCGGGAGCTCCCCCCGAAACCGCCCAAAAACCGGCCGCAGGGCAGAATGCAGTCGCATTTCTGCGCCCCCATCAGCAACCCGACCATATTGGTCGGCACCAAGATCATCGACGGGCCCACCGTCACCCACCAGGTGCGCAGCAGCAACGTGGTCGAATCCAGCGCCGAAGCTGAAGTGGTCTATTTAGACGACAGCTCGAACAGTACGACCCCCGATCCGAAATCGGACAACGAAGACGACAAGATCACGAACGAAGACTTGCTGTCGAGTAACAATTCTAGCGCACCTGATCTGCTCGATTCCCAAGAGGCCGAGACTGTTGAAGAGAAGAGGCAGGTGTGTGTGACCGTGAGGAAGAACGATGTGTTGGTCAGTCGCAGTGACGAAACTGCGACTGAGAAGACGAGTGAGGATTTGAAATGCAACGAAGAAGTTGCGTCGGAGCTAACTCCTCCACCGACTCCTACCGATGAAGACGCGAGCGAGAAAAAAGACGAGTTGAGCGAAGAAGTGGCAACTATTTGTGGCAACTTGAAGTTGCCCGACAGTATAGTTTACACGAACGTGTTTAGCCCGCCTGCCCCTTCCCCTTCGCCGTCACTGAGCAGTGGAAGTTCAAGCAGAGCCACTTCACTGTGCACCGCTAAATATAACCCGATGAACAGTTCGATAGCAGATATTGCCTCTATTAGTAGAGACGAAGAGTTGCTGAAGAGTGGCAAAACAGAATCGCCTCCGACTTTGAGGGAGTTGTGTCTCAATTGTTTGATGTCTCAGCCGTTCGGTGCGGATATGCTGCAAGAGCTTGCGGAAGTGTCCCAAAGCCTCGATAAGCTAACCAGCAAACTGTCCAATAACATCCTAGCCCCTAATTTGCCAGCTTTCATGTCTAAACCCGAGTTGCGCAAAAATATTAATGGTTCTGTTGACGTTCCAGTAAAGACAGAGCAAATGCCTTCGTCGGCTAAAGTGAATTGGGTAGGTCTTCCGACTGAGGGAGACTCTAGATTGTTAATATGTCTGTCACCCACTCAGAAATCCGAATTGGAGAAGAGTAGGAAGGCGACGGACGAGGCGGCGAAGCTGCTGGATTTGCACGAGAAGTATATTAATAGAACGACTTATCACGAGAGCGTAGTTGAAAGACGGGTTAAAAACGAAATTACCTCGATTAAGGACGATACGAAATTATCCCAGAGTTCCGGTAACGTGAGTAATAGACTGTTGGCAATCATCCGAGATGAGCCAAACATGCAGGATCACTTTCAGCACGAGGATCCGAAACCCAAACCTTTCAGTGCAACTTTACCACGCAGCAAAATTGCAGATAAACAGATGGACAGTGCGCGACTCAACGCCAAGGACCTGTCGGAGTGGCTGCAGCTGGCACGCAACAGGAGCACGAGCGAATCCAACTTGGCCGAGGCCCCCGACGTGCGTCTCGCCCAGCGCCGCACCTCCTTGCCGCAGGAGTTCTACGAGCAGCAGATGCGGTACCTGCGGGAGAAGGAGCGGGAGATCCAGAGGGAACTCGAGCACCTCGAGGACGAGAAGCGGAAGCTGGCCGCGGACATGGCGCCCTGCCTCCGCTTGGACGACTTCCGCATCTCCAAAAAGGGGGACTTCGCCGAGAAGAAGACGAGGCCCCTCTCCATGCCCGCCGCGACCACCGAGTTCTTCCGCCGGCAGATGTACGAGGAGTACATGGGCCAAATCGCGGCTCGCGAGGAGCGCAAGCAGCAGAAGGTGATCAAAGTGACCTCGGTGCAGGCCTCTTCGGACGTCAAGGCGGCGACCGGGATCGAGGACGAGTTCATGGACAAGGTGAAGCAGAAGCAGAAGTTGGGGAAGCTGCAAGCGGACGAGCCCGACGGCGAGAATGCGGAGGAGAAGTTGCCGAAGCACCTCCAGGAATTCCTCGATATTACGAAAGACGCGTCCGAAAATAGCCTCGATGGTGAGTCGATGTTTGCGAGTGCATTGCAACTAAATCATAATACATGCTGTGATGCGTTCGCCATTGTTGCTTGTTTTTTGGCATCGTTGTGGTCATATGTTCGCATAAACCTCCTGACATAACCGCTCCGACGTCACCGGTTTAATTCTGTCGCGGATACGTGACGAAGAGCCAAATTTAAACGATCGAAATTAGGTTGCGCGCCATGCAACGAGGCTGCTCTTCTGCGCTTGTTTCCTTTCTCAAAGGCGAGTCTTGACCGCATGAATTTAGGTGTTGGAAGGTACAAATGTCGCAGGAAGTGCTGCAAGGAGGCGAGGAGGATTAACAGGGCGCTTAGCAAAAATAGGCCGCAAGACAACAGCAGCCTGCTGCACGAAATTGATTCGGCTCTCGTGTTAGCCAAAGGGTTTTTGCTTTGTGGAGGTTGGTGGTGATAGTTTAATTTCTAATTAAAGCATTAATTACGACCCACGCTAACAATCCGTCGACTAATAATTCTCATCTCAACATCACTTCGGGGTGCTCCAAGTTTTCAGAGCGCTTTAGCGGTTTTCTGTCGATCGATTGGTCGAATGAAAAAGTTCCAGCTTTCTGATTGCTTGTGCTTAAACTCTCTTCTGTTTTGCAGCAGAAAGCTTCTAAGCGTCGAAACTGAGCGTGCATGAGAATGTGAAAGGTGACTCTACAAATAGCGCCACTCTTCAGACATACAACTAAACAATAAAATTATTGGAAAAAACCTCAAACTTTATGACACATTTTTGCTGTATTTTTTGAAATTAATGCCAACATTTTCCGTCGTTTTCTACGGATAAAAAAGTAATAAAGCTGAGAATACGTATTAAAAAAATGCTTAATTTCGTCATAAACCAGCTTAAGACTTGATTGTTAATGTTATCTAAAATACATTAAGAACAACTGAAAACAGCTTACAATTAGTTCTATTCAAACATTTTTACTAACCGAGATTTATTTGTGACAAAGAACTAGGAGAATAAACCAGTTGTTATGAACAATGATTGCTATTATTTACATTAAAACTAAAAATGGAACACATATTCATTGCTTTGGGTAAATAATAATGTACTAAAAAATGAGGCTACATCAGGTTTTGATATTAAAATGACAATAACCGAAATGTCATTTGATGTGTTAATTGAAGGCGTAGGGCCCCTCCGATTTTTTGAAAATATAAATCACATTTTTCAAAGCTTCATGGTCACCGAGACCCTATTAGTAGAATCGCCTAAAAACCACAACTAACTGCATGTCAAAAACAGGAATGTTTTGGCGGGAAATGTTAACATAACCTCAAATATTTAGCGTGAGCTGGCGGCAAATAGAAATTCGTTACCGGGGAATAACCTTAAAGGTTGTCTACACTGTAATATTTATCCGCGATCTATCGCCCGGAGTAATCTAAAATTAAAATAAAGTGTAAACATGGCATCGTTTCCTCCAAATAGTTAATATTTACTAAGCGTGTGTGAAGGATTAAGTTAATGTGGCGATAATTTAATGCGTTCAGAATCGTGTTCGGTGTAACGATAACGGAATTTTGAAGGATTATGACATGTTATCCGGTAAACAACGCATCTGGCACGTTTTTTGTCGATTTAGATGATCTCCAAGTTTATAATCCCCCAATTATGTAACCCGCATCTTCATCATAAAGTTGTAAAATGTTTCGTTGATTGGTGGCGTCACACAATCGCTGTTTGTTTTGTAAATAAACACTGGAGATAAAACAGAAATGATTGTTTATTTAAGCGTATTTCCCGGAAAAAAATTCGCAAAATTTGACTTTGTTCCAGAACGGTGAATTGATGGTTGCATATGGAACCGATTTTTTTCGGAATTAATCGATGATTCTATCAGATCTGCAAGATTACCTCATCAGCACTGACGTAATAATTACAAGTGGGTTATGTAACCAGTAGTGCAGATAACCTTGGTTGAATCGTGACGCAATTTTTTATCTATTGGTGCTCCTATACGCCACCTTTTTATTCATGGATTGGGTATTCGGCGACGGTGACATCAAATTCACTTTTTCGACTAATTGGTCGATTATTGGGGACTGTCTCCCATTCGGATCAAATTTCTGCCATTTCCAGAGCCAGAGTGCGCTGTCGAAAGAGGGGACCGATTATTGAATATGTAGAAGTTTTTTTGGAACACACGGCGTGGCATGTAGTCTAATTTTAATTCAAAAACCTGTGGATCAAATCCGGTGCAACAAAACTGTCATCGGACTGCCGATGGCTCAGATGAGACACGTGTTCGACGCTTTTCCAGTATGTTATTTCGGTGGGTCTGGTTGGAACTTACATAATCTGTCGTGCTGCTAAACGAATTAAAATTTTTGAAAATTGAATATTAAAAATCAAATTAACGGTTCAAGGTGGCGGCGCTTCCAGGGGCGAATGGTGTTTGATTTGTGACAGTCGTTCAAAATGAACCCAAGCACTTGTAACGTCTGTAGACGGAGCGTCATCAAGATTTTTCCCGCCGGTATCTTCCTGAACCGTCGTAATTTCGCCATCCTTAATATCGCATCGAGATCAAACAGCGACAGCAAACATCTGGCGCTAATAAATGGCACACGCCCGCCAGATCAAACATCCTCGTCGTCTTCGTCGGTTTCTTGCGAGCGCCGCCGCCGCCACGTCCCGCTCGATCGCCCCACGTCCATCAAGCGGTTCCGAATCAATTCGTCAAATTTAGCCGGTCAGTCGGCGAAACCGCCTGCGAGCCCGTCTAAATCCGTATTTCGGCGTCCCGACGCTACTGGTGGTTGCCGGCGTCGGTGCCAGGACGTCGTGCAGTTCTCCGCGTTGCGTCTGTGCCGGAGCACGTGCGGTGTGCAGTGACATGTAGTGCCGTTCGCGCCCCGAACCCGACATGATCTCTCCAGCACCCACTTTCAAGGCCACCACGCCTACCCCAAGTATGGCGGCGCACGTGTCGGCGGCGCAAATATTTGGACTGGGCTCGTTTGCATGGTGTCCGCTTGATTTAGCTTTGTCGTAAATTGTTAATGTCTCGGCCTAATTTCTAATTATAAGGTGCAGGATGCGTAAACGAAAAATTCGAGTTGCAACGACGAATTCGACGAACTCCAGAAGTGGCAGGGAGATGGAGTCCGGAGCCGTAAATTCTCCAAGTTGAATAATATTTCTTGTTATCCCATTATGATTCCAGACGAGTTGCGAGTTAAATCATTCGAGTTTCCGGTGGAGAAAAAGCTTGTTTGGCAGTTTTGGCAAGTGATTTCTTGTTTAAAAATAAAGCGGGAAAGTCAAGGCCTTAAAGCCGATCAAAGCTATTTCTGCCCCAATTTATTTCATTCTTCGTGGTCCGTTTTGATCGCTTTGCGTAAAATCGGTTATAAATTTGTTGTTGAGAATTTAAATCAAATCATTTTTTCAAGTCAAATGCCCGCCCCAGCAAGCACCAAGCATTGACAATAAATTCGAAGATGATGACATTTTTCTAATGTTCTGAAAAATACTAACTTGCTGAAAGCACTAATTGTCACGACTGTGCATGATGATAGTCGCTTCTGTTGGTCATTATTCCGTTTTAAATGATGAAGGTAGCGTCAAGATGCATGTATTATTTTCTTATTCAAACAAATTTCATTTTTTATGTCATGTCAGTGGGTTAGACAAATATTTAAAAAAAACTAACAATTAAAATAATGAACAAATAAATACGTGAGTAAACCATAATTTTTTCCGTTTTTATTACTCAGATGGCGAGATCTGTATTTGTAAACAGAAACAAGTGTTCAATGTCACACCATGTGAAGTGGAACAATTCAATTTTTTTTATTTTGTTTTGTTCTTATCTCCTGTTATTAAAACCAAAGCTAGTTGAACCTTTAACAAGGTGTCCCCTAATTTTGAAATTTTTGAAAAATTGTACGAATCGTAAAGATTTTTTCCGAAAACTTCAACGACTAATTTGAAATATGATTTAGCTTTTTTATCATTTTAAACATAACCAATAAGAAATTTCTTGTTTGTTAAGAAAATGGTTCTGTTTTTTTTTTTATGTTTAGTAATGTAAGAAAATCAAACTTTCTATCTGAAATCACTTGCAGCAAAGCATTGATGAACTCCAATTTTTAGTACACCTGTCTCTGAAACATCTTTCATATCCAGATCAGCCTCAGAGTGAGATATTCAACTCTTTGATCTCAAGTATGAATGCGAGC
The DNA here is from genome assembly GCA_004193795.1 of Asbolus verrucosus. NCBI lineage: Eukaryota > Metazoa > Arthropoda > Insecta > Coleoptera > Tenebrionidae > Asbolus > Asbolus verrucosus. The sequence continues at coordinate 11,352 of QDEB01060652.1, read as the reverse complement.
CAATCTCAATTCATCTCCACCGTGGCTTTTAAGTTAAGAGATTTGAAACTGCCGCAACTAGTTCAAATTTATCATTGTTAAATCGTTGTAACGTCCAGAATTCTAATGACAATGCAACAATTTAGATGTAGACAGAATAATTGGATCATCCGGCAGATTCGGACCGCTTAATCCCGTTATATCAATGACATAATAGAACGTTTTGTGGATGTAAAATGAAAATTCCCAGAAAAGTACCATTTCATTCCTTTAACAAAATATACACAGTGCCCCAAATTAATTGCCGGTCTATTTCCAGTGGCGTGTTTACCTTCGATCAAATGGTGCTTTCTTGACCATTACTCGTGTTTCAGACCTTCGAACGTTTTTAGAACAACCGTGTCGAGAGTGACACCCTCTAATTTGGAGAATCCTTTTTATTTTTAGTTTAACCCCGCTGTCGCTGCGCTGACAGATGAGCATTAACCTTGAAACGTTTCGCTTTTGTTAATGCAAGATTTTTCTAGTTCGCATTAAATATTTGAAGTTTGGTCCGAGCTGGCAACCGGCGACACTCGACGAAAAACAGAAGCGTGCAGTTATTTTGGGTCAAATTAAAAATGGGCTTGCACAACACCGGAAGTGGCGGTTGGATCGCGACATAAGCGGAACAGAGTTATTTTGCACGCCGGACTGTAGAGACATCAATCACCGAAATAGCTTTCGAAGGGGTTCATTACGATTTTTTTCAGCTTACAAGAGTGATTACGTGTGGAAGTTTTGTAAATAAACACTGAGTTGTTATGTTCCTTCATGCACTGGCAGAGCAGCATCGCTCGGGATTAGTCACTGACGTGCCCACGAGTCACTCGAAATAGAGTTTTCGATTTCCTCTCGATTTTTATTGTGTTTATGATCCACCCAAAGACAGTTTTGCCTCCATGTGTTGTTTATGATCCTGCGATCATTAGCGCTATTACAATTGTGGAGCAAACGTTCTATTTTTACCTGTCTCCCTCTTCAGTGACTCAGCCGTGTTTATAATTAGAGGCGGGGGTATCAGCCAAAAGGTTCGACTTCATTAAAACTGTACTTAGCACCTACGCAGCCCATTACCGAAATGGACCAGTCATGCATAGAAATGACCAGGATCAGGGTCTTGCCGAATTATTGTTTCTAAAATTAACAATTTAACATTTTAGCCGTGTGTATATAGCTTTGCTCCTTCCGAGATTCGGCCCACTTATTAATCGAACGGTTATGTAAGACTTGCTAATCGCAGGTGTGTGGTCGCCGGGCCAAAAGCAGGACAAGCCGCAGCAACAGCTCAAAATTCAACAGAGAGAAGAGGCGAAGGATGAGCCCATCTCGCCGGTGTGGACGCCCAAAAGTGCCACCTCCAGTCCCACTGCGGAGAGGAAGGAGTTCCGGCCCGTCAAGTTTGAGTCGCCGGTTTTAAGCAGGAAAAATTATTCCAAGGGAGAGGTAACCAAAAACTCGAATTCTCCCGTTGTTGTCACCTCATTTTCATAAGTTAATTCAGTTTCTTCCGCCATTCATCCTGTCATTTTCTTCTTGGTTCGGCCTAATTCTTCTACCCTTGTAGAAGAATTGATTCTATTTACATTTACACATGAGTTCCTTCATTCTAGAGTGTCTTGTTCTAATTTTTTTCTTCCACTTTCGTCTCAATTTCCCAAAGTTACTACATAAAAACGTAAGGAATGTCCAAAAATTATATTTTGGAATAGAATCTGTCGCACTTATCTATGATATTCGCTCGTGAAAGCATTTGTGATATGTTTACCCTTTTACGAAACTGACTGAATGATAAATGCACTTTTTTCGTTTAAGACAGTCGTAATTAAGACTCATTCTGGTACCATTTTACGTTTTATGTTTTGTTGTTTTAACCTCTCAGTGTTGTTATTTCGCAAAATTTTCACTGTTCTCCGTCTACATAAATTTTTCCGCTTTTTTGTCCGGGTAGGAGTTCCCCAGTGGCGAAAATTCTTCGAAGGAACCTCCGTGGAAAGCACCCGAAACCGGCAGCGAGACAGGAATTGCGCTCTCATCTACCCTCCAAAAACGTCTTCCAACTAGTCATTCGTCACCAGCTTCAGGTTTTAACGATTTTCAAGCAGCACGTCTACCAAGAGCACAGAATCCGACCATAACACTTCTCCAAAAGGCAAGAGGTAAAGTACTGTCTTCCTTTCGCGTTGTTACTTTGTGTTTACTTTCGGTTCCAGTAAAATTTTTACGATCATATTAAGGTTTAGGTATAAAACGCAAGCATTTTAAGAATAGCCATAATTATTTTCCATACGTTTTCTTACTTTAACGGTGCGGTGTTGCCGATTTCACACACTAATTCTGTCGATAAAATAGAATAATTAAAACTGGAAGTCAGCAGTCAATAAATTTTAAATTATTAATAGTTGGGGACTAGCTCGATTAATTCTTAATGACGATGACTCTACCGAAAGTGGTGATAGTCACACTAAATTACAATTCCCTTGAGTTTTGTATCGTTTTTTCCGGGAAAGGTTATTTAGTTATCTATAAATTTCGTGTCGTCGAATGAATTTTTTAGAGTAAAATATCTTCTTTATGGTGTCTGCATTCGCATTCAACCCGTAAATTTTCAGGGCGAACTTCCAATTTGCTGTAAAACAACAATTTATGGCACGTGCTCTGATAAACATTAAAGCAAAATTCTGTTATCTCGCCCCTTTCTTACAACATTACCGAGCGCCATCGACTCTATTAGTTCCGAATTTGCATACAATTTTTTCCGACTTTCCTTATCAGATTACAACCAAATATGGGCGAGAGCAACCCTTAAAACTTCACATAAAACCGCATTAAAAGACGACTTTGCCGAATATTTCTGTTTTGTTTGGAAACGCACTTAAATATTTTATCTCGAACAAAAACGATAAACCTTAATGTCGCCCTCGACTGGGTTGGTCGAAAAATATTTCTTCGAGTAAACAGGTTCTTTTAAACGGAAAAATTACAAGGAGGTCGGCTCGTGATTTGAATTATAATTTTTATAAACATGAAAATAATATTATGAAATGTGCAACATGTGTCTGAGTTATTTTTGAAATATTTCGATACTCGTGTGCTCTTAACGTCCACAAATTATAAATTTCCGGAGCTGTGAGCTGGTATTAATAAATGAGATATTCTTCTGTGGTGTCTGGTTTTATTAACACTCATATCAAGCTGGATATGGGTGGAATTTAATGTTATCATTTTCAATTAAAATTCCATTGAGATATACAGTCTAGTCTTACAAAAAAATTGGATGCTATCAACTGCGGCATATTAATAATTAATTGTAAGCTTGAAAGTATTGTCTACAACGAAGGAAGACCATTTTTAAAATTTGGAGAGTNNCTGCTATAAATTAAAAAAATTAATTTCACTCGAGTGTACCAATTTTTAATTAATTCAAAATGTAATCGATGTAGCCTTGTAGAACAGAGAGAAAAATATGTAAATCGAAATAATTAAAAAATTCCACGTCCATTGTTTGTTTTTTTCTGTACACATCATTGTGGAATTAACAAAGAAAAGACAGATTTTTGTATTGAACCACAATAAGTCGTCGTCAGAATGCGTATTTTAGCACTTCTAAGTAACATTCCTTCAATAAAACCTGCTAACACAACCTTAAATAGACATTTTTCCCCTTCTTGTGTTTGTTTGCAATACCAATTACGCCTCGACTCATTCCCAAACAACGATTTTATTGTGAGCGCGAAAAGTAGGTGAATGCGACTGATATACGATATGTACCGAGTGATGATAATCTCGTTTCCAGAAGGTCAGCTCCCGAAAGGGGCCTTGTACATAGAACAAGAGCAAAGCTTCAAGCGCCCCCAAAATGACAAACCGCCTCTAGTGGGACCGGGCGAAATACGTAAGCCGCTTCCCTCCGACAATACAACATCTCAAACAACCTTTCCTCACGCAGTCTACAAGATAAAAAGCGAATACACGAGCGAATCAGACAGCGAAAAACCCCGAAAAATGGCGGACCTTGGGCCGCGCAAATTCGAAGGGATCGGCCCGACCACCAGGGACGGAATGCCCCTCATTCTGCGATCGGTGAGTTCCGACGCGATATCTATCGAACATTATCTCTGTTTGATTAACACATCTGATGATAACCGAACCTGTAACATCTTTTCATGATCATGGAGCAGGAGGTTAAAGATGCTAACCAGTCCAAATGGTACAAGAAGATGTACGACACTATACACAAACAGAGACCCCATCGCGGTAAGTCCAATCTCTTTGATTCCTCCAACAGATGCTCATTCTGTTTAATTTACAGACGAGTTCGTTACCGTACGCTACAAACAGCGCAGAGGTATTGGATTTTGTTTTTTACTTCATTCATTTTCGCCATTTCATTTGACTATAGTGAGTCGCGGGTGCATTTTTTAGTCCGAGGGACTTCATATGTTATGCCAGATTTTTTTCTAATTCTCCTGATAACGAAATTTCTAGATTAGAACAATAAACAGAGTTCATGAACCGAAAAATATTCTTTAAATGATCTCTACGCAGAGCGCGTAGTGTTTATTAGGTAATTTATATTAATGACATATTTATCACAAACAAGTAAAATTCTGTGTTATGGTAGCCTTCAATTTGCCCCTTCCAGAGCGATAAGATAATATTTAAACTAACTTAACTCATTTCCATTTAACTTGCATGCTGTGATGTTTGCTCAGCACCCTCGACACTTCAAACTTCATCAAATCGTTTGGAAATTTAGGTCAATATCCCTACACTTCCGGTTACTTATCCGAACCAGAACCGGGGGCTTATGACAGCGATTTCACCGATTACAAATACGCAACTTTGGACAGAAGACGTGTCCCAGCCAGAGACAAGGAGAACGACTACTTAGTGTCTTCCACCATGCCGAGACATACGACGGAGAACAAGTAAGGTTGTGTTGATAGTCGGGGGAGTGTAAACATTGCGGAGTTGCAGGTCAGTCTCTGAGGTAGTCAGGCACGGCCATGACCCGTACAAGAACCAGCCAGGGCGCATCGAAAACTACATTCCCGGACACTCTTCCATATCGGAAAAAGAGGCCAAAGAGGTAATTGCTAAATTCGATTATGTTTCTGAGGAGGAGTAGCAATAGCGTCAATATTTATGTGAGATCAACTATCTAATGCCGAGCTTGCATCAGTGGTTAAACGATTGGTGTAACGCATGAAAAATCACAAACCTATTACCAGAATTGTACCAATTTTGCTTTGTAGACGCATTATTACTAAATCCATGTTTTCCATTTTTAGTGGTGGGACGAAGTCATGGACATATTCGACGGGGTAGGATATTTTTTGATTACCTACACTTTTTTGTATAGATTCCTTAACGCAAAAATACTTCACGGTGAAACGACCTGTGAAATATTTTCTTGTATGTAGTTGTTAATTCTTCCATTTATGTTGGTGTTGGGTTGTGACTAACATGTACCATTTTTAACCTGAACCAATAGTGGTTGGACGACAATTCGGCCCTCCCAAGTTATGACTATATGTTCTCCAGAGCCTTAGCCAAATCTGTAAGGACCACTTCTGTTTTTTCCACACACACACACACACGATACTCACACATGCGCAACACGAGCATGCAGCATGACCAAAACGACAACCCCTATGCATGTTGTCTGTGTCCCTCCGATAATTTTTTGATTGTAATCAGTTATTGCTTCTATTTTAGCATCTGGAACAGCAAAAGCGTGTCCCTCAGACAAAAAGCTTCATAAATCAGTAAGTAGCACAATCATTAGAAAGAACCACCTTTCTTAATCGTCTAATTTTAGGGCTCTGAAAGAATCCGGCTATGAAAGCGATTCAACTCTTGTCTTCAGGCGCCGGGATGACACAGCTCAGCAGTTGAGCCCTTCAGAACAGAAAGAAGCTTACAAAATAATCCAGAAAGGCGGAGACATCCCCTTGCACGGTCTCAGAAAGCCTGCACCAGAACGCCCTAAAGGTAAGTCACGTGTTTGGTTCCCGAATCCAGAAAGTCTCTGTCTGTGCTAAAACAATACTAATACAGGTAATGGTGCTAAGCATGTAGAGGTTACTCAAAGTAATTAACAATGGTGTTGGACTATTCAAAGGTTTGTCTCATCTGTTCGTGAGAAAAGTGTTTGAACTATCTTTACAACACACTTCCACACAACTTTCAGTTTCTGGAACACGTTAATCACTTTTTTGACACCACTTCTGCTAATTGTGAAGAATTGTCCACAGATTTGGAGTACTTTCCTATATCGCCGACGCTGACGCGCATACGAGTCCACAAAAACGTAAAGCCTCAAAAAGAGATTTTGTGTTATCCCGTTACGGTACATCCCCACCCTTCAACGTTTGCACATTATAAAAGAACAGCCCCATCAGCTATTACCAGTGCACCTAAATCACCATCTGTACCCCCTTCACCACCCAGAAGGCGATCGTCTCGAAATAATTCCACTTTGAGATTGATTTCGACCATGAAAGTTAAAACCGAGAAACTGCCGGTGTGTAGGAGGCACGAGACTTGCTTCAGTACCACTTCTAGTGTCGATAATACCAACGTGAAGTATTTGAGAGACAAAATCACTTGTAAATTATCTCCTGTGTCGAGGAGTAAAGATGGCAAAGATACCAAATCCAAAATGAAGGTTTCTAAAGTGGTTAGTTCCTCTCCAGAGCTAAAATCTAAAATAGTATCCACACTGTCTACGAGTAGGGATCCTAAAACTTCCACAAGCAAGGTACAAAGTCGCACCAACGTTGGCGGTAGCAGAAGCAGCGAAAAGTGTTGTACTTCAACTGGACGATCCCACTCCACTGGTTCTATTCGGAAAACTTGCAAGAAATGTAGCGCTGCCAAAACCGAAACTGCCGACAAAACTAAATTAGTTTCCCCACAACTGAAAACTTTCGGAGTGGAGAAACGAAAAGTCGATATAGTTTTGCCCAAAATCAAAACACGTTCCACTTTGGTCAACTCGCCGGATTTATTATCACCGACTGAAGTGAAGAAAGCTGTGCAAACCCAAAAAGGTTTGCCTTCCGGTACAGTTTTCAAAAAATCCTCAGCTCTGCTCTCTTCGGCAAAAAACAGCCATTCCACCAACATAAAAGATGCAATCATACCAATAAAAGTTGGAATCAGTGAAAAAGGTAAAGCTATATTAAAGAGTTCAATACATAAACCTTCTAGCCCCACTCAATCGTTAAAGTTGAGAAATAAATCATTGTCGCCAACTCCTTCGACTAGTTTGGATAAACAAACTAAACACCGATCATCGCTAGAATCGTTAAAATCCCCAGTAAGTAGTAAAAAAGTTGTCGTTTCGACAGTCGGTAAAAATGTTGCGTCTGGCAAGTCGTCGAAACAAACCAAATCAAAACTGAACGACGGCAAAAAAATGAGAAAATCCAAAAAAGAAGAAATCAACGGCGAAATTGCCAAAAAGGACAAAAATGTGAAGATTGGAAAAGAAATCGTTTCTGACAAACTAACCAAATGCGCCGGTAGAGCTGCTGGTACAGAAATCGTGAGAAAACTCCGCGAGATGGAGGACAGTAGCGAGTTCGGTTCTACCGACACCCTGACAGATATTCAAAGACAAAAAGAAGCCATTCAGACGGACTATTTCTTCCAGCATCTGTTCCTGAGAGATTTGCCATCGCCGACGCCGTCCATGTCTAGCAGACACTCTTGGTTGCTGGAAAGAGCCTACCAGTTGCAGAAGAAAAGAACTTCGACGTCTGAGCCGACCGTAAGCGCCATGAAGGTGTACTTAAAACACACGAAACCGGTGACCGACTCCAAATTCAGAAGTCTAGATTTGGCTTTAGCACGTTCGAGATCGGCCAGCCCCAAATCAGTCACCTGGGAGACGAGTCCCGTTCAACAAATCGAGAAGAGGAGTTCTAGCTTACCTCCGAAGTTAGTTTTTTCACAAACCAGTCGACCAGTGTCGCCCAGAGTTGAGAGGAGGATTATAAAATCTCCAACTCCTCCATCTTCTCCTAGATTGATAAGATCTCCCTCTTCTAGAAGAATAATGCATTTGAGAAGTCACCCCCAAACTATTGAAAGAATAAATGAACTTACAAGTGGGGAGATATGCGAAAGTCCAAGATCGAAGACTGAAGTCGCGCTATATTCGTGTCCTAGTCTATCACATAGTACCAGTTCCATCGATTCGTGTGATCGTAAAGAGTACCAGGCTTATGTAAGGGAACTCTTAAGCTCATCGAGAAAAAGCAGCAGATTCAAAGATTTGAACGAGTTCTATTCCGCTATTGAAAAATTTGGGCAACTTGAGCAAACAACATCTTCAGTTGGTTTGAAACCCAGGAGAAAATTCGAAGATGAAATCATCGACTATGACAGATGGCGTGAAGTTAGAACAAGAGAACGAGCAGAAAAAGAGCTAAAGTCGCTTGTGATTCAACTCAAAGAAGACGCTAAAGAGAAAGGTTTTTTATTTTGTCCGAAAGAAGTCGATGCTTATCGCTGGAAGAAAGAGTTAGACAGGGGGTTAAGAATCAAGGAAAAATCAGTCGATAACATTAAGGAAGAGTTTGAAAAACTCAAAGAAGAAGAATCAGAAAGAGAGAGCGCGAGAAGACGGGAATTGGCGTGTTTGAAGGACACCTACAAACCTTTATGGAGAGGAGATTCCGTTTTAAGTTTAGCCAGTAGGCTGACGGAACGAAGATCACAGTCTGAGGGAAGAGTCGCCACTGCACGTCAAAAACTGATAGATTCAGAACGTATGCTAACTCATGGTATCGGGAGTCGCTTGTGGAGTAGTTTATCTAGCGAACAAGTGAACATTTTGAAAAATCAGTTGTCTGAAATCTACAGTCAAAATTTGCAAAAACACAAAAAAGAGGAGCCTTTGGAGTATTCTATTCAAGTCCCAAAAGAAAAAATCCTTTATCGTCCCCCTTTGACAGTCCGTCGTAATTCTGATACTTCTGATTACATGTACAAAACGAGTGATCCTGTGTACGAAAGCAAAATTTTGTCGGAAAACGAGAAGAAATTGCTCTCGCAGACCATCAGCAAAGAGGTTTTGGATCATGTCAGCAAGCGCAAGAAAGGTGATACTGCGTTACCTTTGGTAATGGCAAAAGAGACCAGAGGTGCCATTGCAGCCGCNNGAACCGAGTAAAGCACTGGTTAAAACAGACGCCACAACCACCCAAAAGATTGCTTCAACTAGCGAAACTGAGAGTGGGAGTACGGATGAATCTACAAAAACTGTGATCTACGCAGGGAGAAAAGAAGAAATCAAAAAGAAAGTGGAATATTTCGAAAACGTTGCAGAACAGGAGAAGTACTCACCGACGGTTTATAAACCTTCAGAAAGTCACTACGATATTGGCGACACTTCATCGATCCGCTCAAAAAGCCCCACAGATACAGAGTGTTCGCTAAAGCGTAGAGCGATCACTTCACAATCTTACCAAGATCTCAAAGAACTCTTCGGCGAACAAGAATTGATGAAATTTGCAACCGTTCCACTCTCGGCCACTAGAAAAGAAGCTTACAATTCTCCCGAAAGACCTCAGCTGAGGGTATCGACAATGCGCGTGCCAAGTCCACCGATTTCAGAAGCTACCAGCAATGATAGCTTCTACAGAAGTCGCAGTCTGTCACCTTTTTACGACGAACCGCTCGCCTTGGTGAAGGCCGGTGAAGTTCGTAGATTGAAGAACAAATTTGAATACACTTCCAGCGACGCCTGTCCAGCGAAATTAGCACTGAAACCTCGCAGGTGTCGCAGCGACTCAAATTTATACAAATATAACCAGATCTGGATCCCAGGGCAAACCTCTGGAGATGTCGAGTTGTTGAGGAGCAAATACGAATATCCTGCGCACGCTGGAAGGGGACGAAGCCGCGTCAGACGTGGTGGTGTCGTTTCACCGACCTTTCTAAGAGCTGAAGACAGATTCATGCCACACATCAACATCATCAGCAAAATTGCGAATTTGTACGCGAAGAGGAGCGCCAGCAGCGAGAAGTCTCGGAGCATGGAAGAGCTGGCGAAGATTCTAGGATGTCCTGTCGGCGAGGTGGAAAAAATGAGGCAAAAGTTCGACGCTTACGGTCGAAACATTTCGCTTCTGGGTCACATGTTTACCTCTTCTCCTAACATTAAAGAGTTGCGCGACATTGCCCCCTATTTGGCAGCCTCTTGGATAGCCCATCGCTATCCAAGATCCGAAGACAACACCCGCTCTCTATCGTCGCCGGACACTTCCGTCGGTTCACGTGACACTTCTTTAGTTCGTAGAGACCGCCAGAGAGCAAAATCCACCTCTCCTCCTCGCCCGCCAAAAAAATCCTCAATACTCAAAACACACCAAAGACACCATTCGGCCGACTCTGACAAGAAGTTCGATGCGAAGAACCAACCGCTTTACCGGTACCAGCCTGAACCCGTAAGGTACAAATCGTGGTGGACATCCACACATACCAGACCCTCAGTTTCATTTAAAGGTGTTGTATTTAAGTTAAGGAAAACACACATCATAGTGTTAGCCGGGCACAAGACATTTTCTTATTGCGGTATAGTTCAGATGCTTTGTCATTGCATGCTCATCGTGCTTGATCATTTTTCGATGTTCAATGGTTTTATTGAGAGGTGCTAGCTTTGAGTGATTCTTCTCAATAAACATTGAAACTTTTAATTTAATGTCATGCTCATGTTTGCCATGTTACGTGTAGAACCAGAGCCTCCGCTACCGCCACCAAAGGGACACCACGGAGTAAGAAACCTGCAGCCAGGTACGTCTGCATCTTTTATTTCTTTTATAAAAATTGTCCTTACTTAGCTGTTTACTTTCATCTGTTTTATT
>QDEB01060607.1:0-16810 GCA_004193795.1 Asbolus verrucosus | reverse complement strand
GACAAAATTATTTAATTTAACCATTTTTTTCTTCTTCTTCTTCAGAAGAAAAATAATGCAAGGAAAAGAGGGAATTATAGAGGTTAGAAATAGAAGACAGTAGTTTTGCAGAAAAAAACTTCAAAATTTTTAATTTGTAAATTATAAATCAATAAATCATTTATTACCGGTTTATTATCGGAAACTTAAGTAGGAGCATGAAATCGTAATAAAATACCGCAACCATCTGGATAATCGTTAGAAACATTTGCAGCCAGCCTGTACCGTGATTCTTTCACCGGGACTCCAACAACCATTACGTTTAACAAAAATCTGGATCTCTTTATGCTGCGTGATGCATTCACCGTGGATATTAGCGTTGCAAATGCGAAACGCCTGAAACGGCAAAGTAACAGCAAAAAATCAAAACCAAAAAGAAGAAGAAACACACTCGCTTTTGTTTCCTATAACGTTCTGTAATATGCCTCTGACATGCAACGTTGTGGTAATGTTGCGGATACACATCTTCAGCGTCATGTGGAAGAGTAACGTTAAATGGACCAGTTGGATCGCCTTCCATGCAATTTTTGGCCCTCTGAAAGTTGAAACGTTTGTTTCCGTAAGAGTCATGAAGATGATTTTACCATCATGGGGATGCCTCGAGATATTTCGAATTTCTCATAATCGCTGTCGTCGTAGGAAGGAGAGCTTTCCAAGTACCATTCCGCTTTACGCTCGTTTTGGAACCAAGTGTCATCGGTTGGTCTTTCTTGATCAAAGAGTAAGTCGTCGTCATAGTCCTCACGGGTGCGTTCTAAATTCGGCCACGATGCAGAACTGCTGGACAGAAATGCGGCCACACCTAGAAGCTGGAAAATAATTTAGTTTTCAGGTAGGGGATGTGTGGATTTACATCGAGATGCTTGGAGAATTATCGTTTTCTAGGAAAAGTATGGTAAAATTATCAGCGGTAGACTAACTGGTCTAACTATTTTTCTCTGAATTTACCTACATTTCCTATCTGAGTAGTATATTAGCCTGGGGTCAATTTTATAATATATTTATAAAATGTTTGAGAAATTAACACCTCCTTGCGAGCTGACCCAAACCTCTCTTTATTTCGGCCGAATTTACTATTATCGCTATTGTTATCAAAATAGTGTTGTACAAATTTTCCATCTCATGTCACCACTAACTTGAGAGTGTCGGGCTGCGATGATTCGACCGTATGTCACCTACGTATAAACCCACTAATTGATTTTAATGGATAAATTAGACCATTTTCTTCTATGGCCCCTAAGGTCTTGTCGTTCGAAGACATTAAGTTTGATTGAATAGAGAGAATCACAACTTCAAGTTCGTTTTATTTATTTTAACGATTCGCAGTGAGTGCAGGTATGTGCATCGGTGTCTGTATTTCTTGCAGCAAAAAAGATCCGGGGCAAAAAATTGTTTTAAAACGAATATGGAGTGAATGCACTAATGTTATCGACATCGTGGACAGTTTCGTTTAAATTCTAATCGTTTTCTTGAAGTTTTGTGATAATATAAACAATCGTTTGCGATAAATGACCATGTTAACGTCCGAAGAAGAGAAAAACATCAGCATCAAGAGCGAAAATAGGTGAGAAAATACAGATAATTGCATCGCTTGTTATGTCCACGAGACCAAATTTTGCATAATTGGTAATCAGACTCGTATGCATAAGTCTTCCCAAAAGTTTAAAATTCTAGACGCCAAACTTACTTTTCAACAGTCTTCATCCTACACCAAGTTCTTATAAGAATCATCAAAAGCTCGTTTTCTGTTTTCTCGAAGTGAGTCGTAATGTACGCAAAAAGTAAAATTAATGCGACTGTAAAATTTTGACATAAACAATTAAAGTTGAAGTCAACGCCGGCTTTAGTGAAAGACGTGGTAAAGTAAATGCTACCTATTTTCATGTATCTCTGTTTAAATGTATTTAAATAGGTATACTTATTATTAATCTGACCTTACAAGCACATCACCAAATAAAGTGAAGCTATGTTGCTAAATATAGTATCATTTGACGCGATTTATTATTTACATTTGCAATTATTCTTATTAAGTTTATATATAGAATTTGATTGCCGCATTATGCATTTGATTAATTTATTTTTGAAGATGTCTTTTCTTCATTTACAGTTGTCTAACACGGAAAAGAAGACCCGGACTTTACAAAATGAACCCCTCTACTGATACCGTCATCTTTGAAAATCATCGCTTTTTCAGCACACTCACATTAGGCAAAAGGTAAGCTACTCACCACTGCGATTATCATTGCTGGTGCTTTTACAAGAAATATTTTGCAACTGACTGACAACCGAAAATTCGTCAAGTTTTATACATTTTCGAAGTATTTGTATTGGGGCGTTTTATTAAACTGCACAGTTGCTCACATTGAACTAATTGCAAACTGGGGATTTAGGAAGCTTTTAAAAGTTTTTTGGCCAACAACAGCGATTCGTTAATTGTATTTTGTTTTATTTAGTGTGGATTTAACGAATTGAAACGTATGTTTTAGATAAAGCTAAATTAAACGTTACACTTGTATAATTAACCTACCTATATTGATAAAATGGTATTAATTAAAAAAGTAAATCTGTGAGACAATATTTGCAATTTTTTTGAACGGATGACTTAGTTTTGCATATGCACAGTGTTAACACGTGGATATCAATAACTTTCGTTATCTAAGTAAAAAAAGTGTAGACTCAAATGCAACTGACGTTGAAGCTTGAAAATTTTACGTGTACACACGTTGGCGACAAAATATTTTTGTCTTTTTAATCACTGTTTCAAGCTGCATAAAAATCGGCGTATTTTTAACCTTTGGTTTTGATCCTCACTTTTTCAAAGTTGCATCTAAATTACCCAAACATAGCCAGAATTATTTTATTTTTCTAATTTTTAATGTAAATCATTATAATCCTTTTTTTTAATGAAAGTCCCACTTTCAGTAATCATATATCCATTTTCATTCATTTCCATTTCATTGAAATCGATCTTAAATTTGACACATCCCCCTCTAACTGATTTTATTTCTGACATATCTTCATTTTTCTTTTGTATTTTAACTTTTTGCAACTTCACAAGTTTTAGTCTTCTTAGATAAGACAGTTAATGCCCTTTTTGCATTTTCTCCCAATCTTTATTTTTGACTTTTTCACTATATCACACAAAATTGTTATTTATGACAATTCTTGGGTTCATTTGTTACTACACCTCATATCTTAAATTTGGTAATTTATTTTAATGTATAAAGAACATCCTAGCAAAGTTAATAGTACATCTGTGACTTTTTTTTTAATTATGGAACTCATACATTGGTAATCGATAAGAAGTGGATTGTTGTAAAATTGTTTTATTATAAAAAAGGTTTAGTTTGTTTACAAAACTTATTCGGTCCTGTTTCACATTTTAAAATCATTTAATGTAAATACTCTTTTTCAAGTAGATTTTTGTTGATAAAATTTTGAACAGTATTTAAATTCACTAGAATTGGCGCCATTTCCTCCTCTGAAATCAACCAATCGCATTTGTGATTCCGTTCCTCCAACCAATAAAAAATTGTGTTATTGTTGTGACGTCATTAAACATCAAATTTGGATGGATTGCTTTAATACACTGGTGTTAATGCGTGAACAAATTGTGCCTCACCATTTAGCTTAGTTTAATTAAAAGAAAACAAAGTTTTAATGATTCGATTTAATTTTTAGAAAAATATCTGAAGATCTTTTGCCGGCCGGCACTGACGGCATCTTTCGGCAGAAGCCAGCAACTTTTGACCATTCCTTATCTTTGAGTGGTTGTGCCCGAGCTGCTCGTCAATCGATCGGTAATATAGGAAACATATTGTCGAGAAAGATGGCGGCGTCAACGTCTCAACCGTCAGCTCCTTGGCCAAATTCCAAGGATGATTACGAACTGGGTAAAGTAATTGGTTAGTATTCACATAGATTTTATTGAACAAAAAAAGTGCTTCAGTTTAACGTATTACACGTGAGTTACAAACTTAATTTCAAGTGAATAAACGCAGATTCCCCAGATTTGGAGGTTATGTACTTTTTAGGTGTTTTAATTCCGGTTGTGATTTTTTATAATATTTATGTGTAAAGTTCTGTATTTAAGTGAAGTTGTCGTTCAAAACAACAATTACAGTATTCTAAAGTTAATCGGTTGTGTTTCATTTATGTGATGTGAGGCATGTGTATTATTTATTTATCTTTTTTAAAACAGTTCTTCCATTCACATGTTAAGCTGTGGACGTTGATGTGCGGCGCACAATTGATTCGTTTGACCTCATTCTGATCGGGTTAATTGTTTATTGGTTGATATATTTGTATTTTCATAAGTGAGAAGTTCGTTGACTCAAAGCAAATTCTGTTTTTGTCAGGTGTTGGCGCAACTGCTGTTGTCCATGGAGCGTTCTGTAAACCCAGGAATGAAAAATGTGCCATCAAGAGGATCAATTTGGAGAAGTGGAACACCTCTATGGACGAATTGCTCAAGGAAATTCAAGCTATGTCCAGCTGCAATCATGAGAATGTGGTCACTTATTACACTAGTTTCGTAGTAAGAGAAGAGTTATGGCTGGTGTTGAGATTACTTGAAGGTAGGCAAGTCTGCATTAATCAATGAGTCATTAGTAAATCTAAAATCCAGTTATATTACCATATTTATGTGTAAATAATTAATGATTATTAATTGCGTCTAATTAAAACTGCTTATTAATTGCTGTATTAATGTATTAAGAATTGTACTTTGTTTATTGATTTGTTATTAAAAGTCACTTTTTTGATTGTAATTTTGTCCACAGGAGGAAGTCTACTTGACATAATCAAACATAAGATGCGAGTAGCCAATTGTAAGCACGGAGTGTTTGATGAATCAACAATTGCCACCGTTTTGCGTGAGGTATTAAAGGGGCTCGAATACTTCCACAGCAACGGCCAAATTCACAGGTATTCGACCATTTCTTTGCCGACACCTTCTGTAATAAATTAGATTCGATTATCGTCCCTAGGGATATTAAAGCCGGAAATATTTTACTTGGTGAAGATGGCACAGTTCAGATAGCCGATTTTGGGGTGTCTGCGTGGTTGGCTACCGGCAGAGACCTCTCTCGGCAGAAAGTGCGACACACGTTCGTCGGAACCCCATGCTGGATGGCTCCCGAAGTAATGGAGCAGGTTTGTGGTTTTTGATTGGATTAAATAATCATCCTTCATCCGCATAATGTCGCTACTGACAGTTTGACATTTGATGACAGTGTCATCTTTGACAGTTAAATGTCATAACCCCAAAAAATATTTGATGTACATATATGGTTCAGATATGCACGAAAGTTGAGAAATATGACAGATGATAACGCCAAATACAATAAATCAAAAAATAAAAAAAAAGATTTAAGGTTTAATTTTATGTTTCTAAAAAAATCCACTGGCGCAATTCCGTCAAAATATTGTTTAAAGATAAAGGTAAATACCCATTTGAATTTAAGATTCCTGTCAACAAACAGCAATTAGTGACATCCATAAAGATTTCTCTTTAGTTAACTATTTAAATTCCAGTCTCTTCGAACAATTGCCCAATAATAAGCGTGAATTGCAAGTTTACTTGTAGGAAATATTGTTATACTATTTAAAAATGAATGTTTCGTCTTTTAATATATCTTTCTATTATCGTCCTTTTCTAAATACAGTATCTCACATGACTTGCATTCGATTACACGTCAAAGCAACAACCGTGACGATTACGTTAATGAGACATCTGACCGTGCATGCGTAACCTTCACTAATTGATGAAAACCAATTCATTTTCATTTATTTTATGGTGCAAGGTATTAATAACCGCGTTAGGTCAGATTGAAATGTTAAATCTAAAATTATTCGCCGCCTTATCAAATGATTTTATTGTCAACGCCCGCCTAATGTGAAACGAATTGCAACGCACTTTTGCAAAAATAAACGTAGATTTGTTATTTCAGATGTTTCGTCGTAAAAAGTACGTAATTTATACAATTTGGACCTACGACACAATCTTGACATGTATCCAAAATGGTGCTCATTGATAAATCCGTGATCTGTTTATTATAAAGCTCATCTGCAAAGGCAGAGGTGTACGTTGTCGTTTATTAAACATATAATGAAATTATTTAGTTGGTACCGGTCCAGATTTGTTCATCTTTATGAATGAACTTTGATATATCAGATAGAAGTATCCAAAATTTCCGATTCAAATGACATTTTCATGAAGCTTTAATTTTATCAACTACCAAAAAAAGTTGTAGATCTGTATTAGAATATTAATATTTGTCACCCATGATTTTTACTAATTTTTGAAATTATACTGTCAAAATGTAGGAAGTCACTTGACATTTCGCTTTTATCAGACAGTAGTGTCAAATTCAGAATTTATAATCTACTATTCACAAAATGATGAGAAATATCGCAGCCAAGGTTGTTAGAAGATTTATTGTTGTCTTTATTGTTCTATAAACTTCAGATGAAGTGAATTTAAACCGTTAGTATAAATTAAATAAACGTTTATTAGAGTTCGTAAAATTACAGAAGCACATTAAGAAGTTGCATTCTCCATTTACTTTTACAACTTCATAATTCTGTCGTTTTACGAAGTCTATACACTCGGTTTAGAAATGTACGCAAAATATGAATCTCAATTTTTACACAGTAAAAATTTGTTTTTACTGTGTAAGAAAGGTGTAAACATCCATAAAGCAGTGTCAAAAAAGTAATTTTTACAATTCAACAAACTGACAGCCGCCTTTTAATTTCGCTTTCGATTGTACATTTTAATTTATGAGATTATAAGACAAAAATGTTACAAATTTTTGGATGTAACGTGTTGACAAATAATTCAAAAATGTTAATAAACAATTCGAAAATCTTGGATTATTTCCTCCTGTGCAGAGATTAAAATTTTAAATGTTAAAAGTGTGACAAGTTGATTGTTGATTTTAATAGTTTGTGTTTAGTAAGGACGTGATAATTGTCAAAATAAGCAGAGTTTTTCGATAAGAGCTCACGTTGTCATGTGGTGTTTTTAGAGTTTCGGATTAAATTTTTCTGTTTAAATTCATCGAGATTTTTCGCTCTTAGGAAGTAAGAATTGATAATTTTATTTTCCAAAAAAGTAGAGGCAAACTCGAAATCATGTTGCAGGATCACGGCTATGACTTCAAGGCCGACATCTGGTCGTTCGGCATCACGGCCATCGAAATGGCGACAGGCACAGCTCCATATCATAAATATCCTCCCATGAAGGTACTTATGCTCACCCTCCAAAACGACCCGCCCAACTTGGACACGGGGGCAGAAGAAAAGGATCAGTACAAGGCCTACGGTAAAACTTTCCGAAAAATGATCACAGACTGTCTCCAAAAAGAAGCTTCAAAGAGGCCAACCGCATCCGAATTATTGAAACATCCATTCTTCAAAAAGGCCAAGGACAAAAAATATTTGCAACAGACTCTCGTGGCGATCGGCCCAAGCTTGGAGACCCGAGTTCAGAAGGTGAGTTCTAACATTTGTCTCTTAAATGCGTTGCTTTCACGGCTGTTTAGGCGTCGAAACGGCAACCGGGTGCCTCTGGGAGGCTTCACAGGAAAGAAACCGGGGAGTGGGTGTGGTCGAGCGAGGACGAAGGCGACGAGGGGGCCTCCAGCGAGAGCGACACTGACTCCAAACCCATGAACACGTTGGCTTCGGCGGGCTCGTCGGGATCGGATCACGAGAGCAGCGAAGGGGATCCGCCTCCGGTTAATCTGGTGCTGAGGATGAGGTAATTTCACGCTTAGTTTTTTTTGTTTTGAAATCGGAATGACTAATCGGTCGTAGGAATGCGAAACGCGAATTGAACGACATCAGATTCGAATTCGCGGTGGGAAAGGATTCGGCAGAGGGGATCGCCAGCGAGTTGGTGGGCGCTGGGCTGGTTGACGGCAAAGATATCAACGCCATCACCCAAAATCTTCAAAAATTAATCGATTCTAGGGAAATGATAAAAGTTGTTACTTTTCCTTTGGTAAGTTTTTTNNATAGGGTTTGCACAAATATCAATAACGGACTGAAATAGACTGGAATGTGTTTTTCCAAATCGTCTCCTGGAATCTACTGATCAAATTGTACATAGGTTAGGTAGGTTTTATAAATTAACTCTAATTTTATGTAACTACCAAAAAAATTGTCTAATATTTTTCCTTTTCATGCCATGTTATTTTATGTAGTCATTTTTATTGTTAATTTTTAATTAATTTATTTTTGAAAATTTTTATTGTGATCAATAGATTTCAAGTATTTGTACTTAATAGATTTACATAGTACCGAGTTATTTGCAGCTATGTCTATAATTGTTACGATTTTAAGGTTTATTATAGTTTATTCCAACTGTCATGTTTTTGAAGATTTTTATTGAACTGTTAGCTTTTAAGAAACCGTATTGCCTTCTTTAGAAAAATTAGATTTTAACAGATTGGTTCTGCTTTGAAACTAAAACATACTTCATCAAATAGTTTAATATCTTAGATATGGCCTAAAGCACAGGCAAGCCAATATGTTGTTACGTGATCAATATAATAATGTAATTTATACGTGGGATTGGTAAAGTTTGTAAATAGATTATTTATTTATTCCAATAATGTAGTTGCAATATTAAGAAGTGGTCACAGTGGAAAAGTACTTATTATCTTTTTGTACATTAAACGATAGATTCAGTGTTAGCTACATCTTGTCCCCATTATATGAACAGCCTGGTATTATAACCGTTATGTAAGAGATGTACTGTATACTTTATGTTCGTTGGTGTGGACACGATAACGACAACGATGGCCACGCTTAAACCCCCATACCCATATTAAATGAAAAATAAATATTTATTAGACACTTTTTTTTTATTTGCCAAAATAGCAAACAATTTTATTATGTTCAGTCTTCAGGCTGAAGACAGCCACAAAATTTAACCGCATACGCTTAACCTAACCACTAACCTTGAGCTGGGTCTGGCGCATGCGGTCTAAAACTGATGCCGCATGTACATAGTTGACATTCCTCGAATATAAGGTTATTTTATTTGGAAAGGTGGCAAATAATGGTTTTTCTATCAAGAATCTTTCTGGCAAAATTAAAAAAGAAAGGGCGACAATACTTAAAATCAGGTTTTAGAGATTCTCTCAAAGTATTTGTGGCCGGAGGTACTGGCGGGAATGGATTGCCAAAGTATCGATATCAAATAAACGGTAGATAATACACTTATACACTCAATTTTTGCAGATTTGGTGGTGTTGGGGGTCAAGGAGGCGACGTGATAGTTATTGGAAACGAAAACATAAACTTGCATGAAGTTTTTACCAAAAACAGAACAAAGACTTATGTGGCAAAAAACGGAAGAAACAGCACTCACAATTTTATATTAGGGCCTCCTGGGGAAGCTTTAAAGTTCGATGTGCCTGTTGGAGTCACCATTTATACAGAATTCGGGAAAAAACTTGGTTAAAAAATAATTTCACGTGTGACAGCATTATAACCTCAATCTTTTTGTAGGTGAAATAAACGAAAAAGGAGAAGAACTGATACTGGCAAAAGGAGGTACTGGTGGTAACCGTAAAAATGGATTTTTAGGGACCAAAGGACAAGCCTATCCCGTAATCTTTGATCTGAAATTAATCGCGGACATTGGGTTAGTAGGTTTTCCAAATGCTGGAAAGAGCACCTTATTGAAGGCCATATCACATGCTAAACCAAAAATTGCGAGTTACCCTTGTAAGTATTCAACCATATTGTGGCAATTTTCTGTAGTTTCATGATCTTTAGTTACAACTGTTAGACCCAATGTGGGAATAATTAAATACAAAGATTTTCGGGAGATTTCGATGGCTGATTTGCCGGGACTCATAGAAGGGGCTTATGCTAATAAAGGAATGGGACACAAATTCTTGAAACATGTTGAAAGAACCAAACTTCTGTTACTTGTGGTTGACATCAATGGCTTTCAATTGAGCCCACAACATCCTCGCAGAAGTTGTTTGGAAAATATTATATTATTAAACAAGGTGAAAACTTTCATTTGTAATTGTAACTACTGTGATTATGCTCACAATTTCCAGGAATTAGAGCTGTACAATGAGGAGCTGCTGGAAAAACCCTCCATGATATTGATTAACAAAATGGACACAGAAAATGCACGAGAAACCTATGCACAAATCCAAGATCAAATAAAAAATTTATCAGATACTGTCCAAAATTATCCCGAGAATATGAAACCTGCAAAAGTACTGAAATTTAGCGACATCATGCCGATTTCCGCCAAAGAAAGCAGTGAAGATGTTGAAAAGGTCAAACAAAGGCTCCGGCGTCTTTTAGATGTGATGGCACAATTACAGAACAGTGAAGATGGTTCAGTTACTTCAGATGTGTATGATGTTAAAGAAACGTTAACGGAAAAAGGCTCTAAACTGGTGTAACAAAATACATTTTATTTACAACCTAATTACATTTTCTTGCTGCTGAGGAACAGTTAGTCGAGTTAATTTGACCCAGTTACAACTAATATTTTTCAGTGCAACATCTTCGCTAATGTTCACACCTAGAGGGCATGATTTTTCAATACCAACGTGTTCAAAATCAGTTAAAACTCCTAAATTCGCTCTCCACCGCTCAACTCCGTTCCAAGCGATCATGACGCCGTTATCGGTGCAGAGTTTTGGCGGCGGTCTCGCCATTTTGTAGTCCATCTCATCACAAACTAGTTGTAAAGCGCGAGCTATGGAATTATTACAAGCGACTCCTCCTGACACCACCTAAAACAATTCTAAAAATAAAAGAATTGAGTAAGAAGTGGAGTATTATTACCAACAACCGATTCTCTTCAGGAATGAGTCCTTGTCTCTCTGCATAAACCATTCCTCTTTGAACTCTGTGACACAGATGTCTTGTTATAGCCAACTGGAAGCCGGCACATAAGTTGTTTACGTCAGGAATTAAGCCGTCTGGAGGCACTTCTAAATCAAATTTAATTATTCAATGATTTACGTTTTGTGGTGTTTCATACCATGCTTTGACTCTTCTGTTAATAAATGTCGTTTAACTTGCATTTTCAACCCTGCCATGCTAAAATTGCAGTCCTTATACTGTAAAAGTGGTACTGTAAACTTGAACTGTGATGGATTTGTGGCTTTGGACGCTGCCAATTCAATTGCTTGTCCTCCAGACAGTTGTGAATATTCAGAAATATTTCTTAATTTCATCCGTCTCGAGACTTTATCGAAAGCTTCTCCAGGCGCGTCATCAAAACTTGTACCCAAAAGCAGGAATTTGTCGATATCTTGGGCTATTGCTAGAAGACAGTGCCCACCACTTATCAGTAATACTAGAAATGGGAATTCGATCGATTTATCGTGCATTCGAGCTGTCAACGCGTGTGCTTCCATGTGGTGGATGGGGATGAAGGGTTTTTTGTGGAGATTGCATAGATATTTTCCATATTTCATTCCGATGGTTAAAGATAACGGGAGCCCTGGTTTTACCGTGGTGGCGATCGCGCTTATGTCTTTAAAGGTGACGTTTGCTCTGCTAACAGCGGTTTCGACGACATTTTCTATGTTTTGTCTGTGCAAATCTTGGGCTATCGGAGGTATTATTCCGCCGTTACTAGAATGGATGTTATACAATTGTTCACAATCATGACAAGTCTACTTACGCCAAATGAGTTAAATGTTGAGAATTGAGAGCTTCGCCCAAGATATTTCCTTCGGTGTCCACAATAGCACAGCCGGTGTCATCGCAAGAGGTTTCGATTCCCAAAATAAGACTTCGGCTTGTCAGCTGTTTACGACTTTGAAAAATGGTGCGACTTAACTTACAGTTTAATTGTATTCTACACAAATGTGAGATAGAATTCATTTTTAATAAAAAATCAGTGTTAAAATCATCAGTAATATTTTTCAAATTTAAAGGTTAGGTTGCCATTCTACATCGGAATTTTCCGTCAATATCCGATTATAGCATCCAGCGTATGCGGGTGATATTGAATGCCTGTCCAATCATCCTAATAAGCAATCGATTAAAAAGGGTGTTAAGTTTCATTGTATTTCATATTCCATGTATAACAAACTTATCTGAACTACGCAACCGATTATTATCAAAAAAATTGAGAATTAATGATTATCATAATCATGATGAAAATGTAGAGATGTATTGCTGGTGGAATACCTAAACTAATTTTCAATGAAAACCATTTCCTCACAGCCTTTTACCGTAATCGTGATTTGCATAACGGAAGAGGAATTATGTTGTAATTTTTTGCTAAACTTGATTAATTTATGAACATCATTGTTTCTGCCAGCAAATTAAAAAATAAGATTCTATTTCTAATACAAATCTACCACCTAAAATGTAAAGTTAATATCGGATTATGAAAGGGTTGATCATCATTACTCTACCACAGATTGCAATTATGGCATGACTGGGGAAATGGCACTCAAGTGCATCATCTCTATGTTAATACAAGAAAAATGACTGAATTTTAGTGGTTACAATGAATTTTTCAACTTTGGGCCACATTTTCATATATTCACAACTTTATTAAAGCAACGATTTTTAGAAAATCAAAAGCGATTCACTGAAATACATTCGAAAAATGAGACATGAGATAAGGGAATATAAGTAAGTGAAATTATAATATTCGTCATCTGAAGATTAATACATTCGTCAGATATTGGCGTAGAAAATAAGAATAACTAACATAAATTCGACATTTTTTCAGGTTGGACAACCCATTGCTGTGTTTCTACAAATTTACAGCATGCTGATGCATAAGAATATAAATAAGGTTTAGTGTAAAGTGACGTTTTAAGTTCCATATAACAAATTTATTTTTTAAAACATTCATTATCTTTTTTGTAACGATTTTATTTTAATAAGCCCCATGATTTAAGCTTGAAAATTGGTCCAAAAACGGAGGAGAAAAAAACGCAAGTCTACTTTTCCATAACCATTTCTTGAACGAAGACAAAATGGAAAAAACCTTATTAACGTTAACTAGACTCGATAGGCGTCAGTCTAAATTTAATCAGTCTTTTGAAAAAACAGTCCGGCGACGTTGAGTTTAATAAATTTCTGTCGTCCTTTATGGCCCATTAAACGCCATAACTAATTTGATTTAAACAAACCACTCCGATAAATCCGCACATGTTTGTTTATATCTTTGTTTATTGTACCTAGCCAAAATCGGTTGTTCCTGTTTATTGAAACCTGGACACGCAAACCACAAACATCTTAATAACATCCAACCCTCGAACAAAATAAAGAAAGCATTAACACAAAAGAAAGTGTGGAGAGAGCTAATGACACACACGTTAACATTCCGGACTATTAAAAGCGAGATTTATGGCGGAAAAAAAGCAGCTTTCCTAAACGTCTACAAATTGTCGAGGCGGCAAATGAGGAACATTTATCACCAGTTTAATACAGATTCGAGCTAATTTCGTACGCCCGAATAAATCCGACATGGTGACACTTTTATTTGTTTGGATTTTTGGGGCTTACGCCGGTTAAATTGGCCGGCGAGAGTGCGAATTGCACAAACATGAACATTTATTTTTACGATATGTGCAATTTCGGGGATTAGAGCCTCATCACTCTCCATTAAGGAGAGTTTTAACGCGAAGGCCCGGCCTCGCAGTTCTAACGTTACGGAATTTTTAACGGGGTTTTGATGAAGACGTGGGGTCCTGTGGGATTAGCCGGGAATGTTCGTAGTGCGAGATTCTTTTAAAATAGCAGCGGCTGGATGCTGACAGCGTAGGTCGCAAGACGTACTGCCAACAGCTGAAGCCTAGGAGGTGACAGAGAGGCTTTTTGTATTTTAGGCGTTAAAAGTATCCGAGCGTTTCAATCGACACTTAAATCACTTCTAAATGTCGTGATAGCACCAGAGAGGGTGTATAAATAATGACGGAAACTTCATTTTTATGCATCTTCTTTCTATCAATTACAAATTAAATCGCATCTGTCGTTGCCTACAAGGCGAAATTTATTGCCAATTAAATCGAACTTGGTGCACTATTTCAGCGTGTTTTGAGCGAAGAAATATTTTTATCGCTCGTATCAACCTGTTCCTTCATTCATAAAGTTGTTCTAGATATTTGTAAATATACATCAAAATAAATAATAATTATTAATGGAGTTATAAAAATAATTTATTGGACATCAAATGATCCCGCCAGCTTCTACTAGTTTCCACATTTATAATAATGTAAACTGTCTGCAGTTTGTTTTCACGAAATTTATACTCTTTGTATTTCATTTTCTTTATTCTATTTCCATCCGTCTTAACACTAATGACGTCAAATAGCTCATTTCTTGGTCGTTTCTAGATTTAGCCATAAATATTTCCAACAATGGGTCCTCTGAAAATGAAATACGGCTTCCGGTTATATAAATTTTACATCGGGCATTAAGAATCTCAGAAGTTGCAATGGAGCGAGCAATTGGCAGCAAATGTACGTTCGAATTATTTTAATTCGATAAAAATCTGTTGTGGAGGTTGCGATGACAATAAGACATTAACATTAGCAAGTATAAATTATCAGTTTTATTACGCTTGTACCCACTTTTCCGATCTATTGAATAATTTGTTATACTTGATACAAACACGTGTCTGCTCGCGTTTGATCCCACATAATCTCAGAAATTACCTGACAGATCGAGACGAAGTCCCGCAAGAATATTAACATTTTTATATTTTGTGATTATTTTGTGTTTGGACACATCGGTTTTGTTAACGTATCAAAACAGAATTTTATTGATTAAGATAGTGGAAATCGAAATGAAATATATAAAACTTCACACTTGAGAGGTTACATTATCTAATCTTGTATTTACCATTTTGGTTGTAACAACAACTTGTGATGTAACATTTTCTCGATAATGATGGAACTGTTACCATTCGAAATTCCACAACGTATTGTTTACAATTTTTTTCTCCGAAATGAATTATATTTGTGTACGCACATAATTTATAATCTTCTGAACTCGTGTAAGAAACAATAAATGAATAGAAGTGACACTAACTTGTAAACATCATATAACTATTTATAAATCCAATTTATTAATACTTCGAATAAAACGAAAAAGATAAATCGAGGAACAAGTTATGGCGCACCATCTAGCGTTTGACATTATTGGGAGAGATTATCGAAAAAAGACAAAATTTCCAGTTTGTGGAGCCCATTTCGAATCTGTTGCAAGCATCTTAATACAGTTCCTGTAACACTTACAATGAAAGGAGTAAAATATCGGTGTGATAATGTAAAATGCACCTGTTCAGTATTTCAGAGAAGCGAAACGTATGTCACTATGTCAGCCTGCATCGTGTCACTTAACGTTTACGTTTCTTGTTTTATTTTCACAGTTTTGTAACATTTCTAACAACCACTTATTTCAAGAGAGTAATTGATGGCGCATGGAGTGGTCCAACTAGCATAGTCGAAAGTTTGGGAGCGTTTCGGACATCCACGAGACGTGTTCTAGTGGGTTTCTAACGAGAAAAAAAACATAAATTTGGCTGTTCGCGGGGTAAAAAAATGATATTTACTATCCAACGATATGTTTGTGATACAGAGATGAGTGTTTGTTAAAACGTTCGGTTTCGTTTAGTAAACATAAAGATCCCAAATGACAGTTTTCAAAATATGTACTAAACATTTCACGACTTGTTTGTTTTGAGTGCGGACGAACAACTATTTAACTTCTCATAATCCTCCTGGTGCAACTCAATCAAACGAAACACCTCCAAAATTCAGTTTGTTTGATCGTAAGGAACATTAACGAGGTTTTTCGCTGGCATGTTTATTCCATCTATTAAATTTTATTGTGTACCCCTTGAAATTTGGCCAGTCGGTGAAGAGCCCCGAGTTATTTTTTGTGACGTGCTTAATGGTTATTTATCGGATTTATTTTGAGTCTTCCTCGAGAGGTATTTTCGTGGCGACTGTCTTTGCCCACCCACACCATAAGCTAGATTTAATTAAATCGGCGTTATCAACATTTTCAATTCGGACAGGGTGACATCTCTATTGTGTTGCCGAGATTATTTTTAAACATTGGTTTTAACCGTTGGCAGATGAGCGGTACACTTTAAAGACCCCGTCATGATTTATAGTGATAGTTCGTTGTCGGCAAATGTTTGAGTGAAATATCTTGTTTAGTAAATAGTGTTTAGTAGCTCTTGCCGAGGGTGGCTTTAGTGAAGTGTTGCGCAAGTGTTATATGGGGTGGAAGTCGGCAATATATGAATGTATCCGGCACACCTTTTTTTTCCTCAGCTGTTACCATTTATATCTAAACTGTGGGGCTTCCTGTCTAATAATTCAGATTTCATGCAAATTGATAATTTTTGTCGGTCATTCAATATGTTAACGACCTCTGGAAAGACGCTCCACTTATCTAAATTGGGAAGTTATTATTTTTTATATAATTTAATGAGACCGATAGTGACAAATTCAAAATTTTTCCTAATAATCTGTCTTCTGTTTACGTAAAATTCACCACATTCTCATTAAAAAATTCAAGTAGTGCTAATTAGATGGGGTCAACTGAAAGCTTCTGAATTATCAACAGACAAGCTTTCGCTTCCTAAGTTTTAGTTCAAACCGAACTAGGATACGAAAGCGGTGAACGATCGTGCGAAAGAATGAAAATGAAATACGTCTAGTTACCACTAGATGCGACATTGTTTTTGGAACGCATGTCGGAGCTAACAGTATCAAGTCTGATTTTCATCCTGATCTGT
>QDEB01060598.1:0-11301 GCA_004193795.1 Asbolus verrucosus | reverse complement strand
GGGGGGCTGTGCACCCCCCACAACCTTTTGAGCTATGTTGCCCATTAACGAAGTTAGATCTACGAATTTAACAAAGAATCCGTACACAAAATTTGAACTAGATAGGTCAAAGCGTTTTCACGTTGTCGACGTGATATCCTAGAGGACGAGAGAACGAGCGAGTGACATGGACAAGATCAATAGCGCTTCTCGCTAATGCTCGTGCGCTAATATTAAAGTTCAATTTTTGATTTCAAACACTGATTGCATACATGACATGGTTCTAATATTATTTTTGGGGCTTTAAATTTTAACATAACTCCTGTAATTATTCAGAATTGAAAAAAGAAGTTTTACGCTTGTAATATATCTCTTATATGAAGTGAGTGGATATTAAAATAGTAGTACCAAAGTTCAATATCTATCTACGTTTCTTTTCAATTATAGTTTTCTTCCCGAAAAATGGGTTTATCTACGGAAACTCTCTGACGATCTAAAAAAGACCAAAAAGAACACTGTAGGTGAATAGTTTAGTTTTTGTTGGATAGAGTTGATTCTTGAAAATTAAATTCTTAAGTAGTCCGAGCTTATCCTCTGATAAGGACTACAAACAAAATGAACTGTTTAGAGCATTTTACATTATTTGAATACCAAAATATGATGACAGTTGTTTATTTCTTTCAGCATGAAAACAACATAAAGTTGTATATTTAATTACTCGTAGTTATTGTTTACTATGAAAAAAAATCTTATCCTCCAGCAATAATTAAATAGCAAGATGTTATCGGAAAACATGGACAGGGGAAATGAAAAAAAAAAAAAACAAAATTAGGTTGTTAACATATGAATTATCTTCTTACTTTAGACCGTTAACCGTTTGTTAACTAGTTAACTAAGCACTTTAAGTTAGCAACTTTCAGAAAACTGTCTATTTCTTAGTTAATTAGAAGTGGAACCTATTAAAATTTAAGATTCTAAATCTTAGTAAATAGTTGCTTGAGCAGAAAATGATGGAGTAACGCGTAATCTCAAAAAAAGGGTGAAAAGTGCATCTTTTGCTTGTGTAGCGAAGTTCATCAATAAATTTGTGCATTTTTTGTTGAACTACATGATATACTTTTATGAATATATATAAATAATTTGGCCCTACTTGAACATCTTAGTGTAATGAACTTCTAACAAAAGAGGGGAACAGGCCAAAAATTATGTATGGAAAAATGACTTCTATATATGGAAAAGGTGCAACATCTTAATTTCAAATGAAATTCATGCGGTGTGTACATAAAAACCCTCTACCACCAAGAAAATGGTCAAAAGAAAGTGAAAACCACTGATGACAACAGTTTTCTTGAATGCTGAAGAACGTTTGGTTTTTGAATATATGCCAAGAGTCTATAAATAAGTGGGGGAGCTAATGGAAGACAATCCAAAATTTAAAAATTGCTAGAAATTCTAGAAGAAAAAACCACATCTATTGCACAACATTGTCGATTTCATAAGACAAATAAAGTTCAGCAGATTTTGAGTGATTATGGGTTATTGTGAATTTAGAGAGTTAAGATATCCGCTTTATAGCACGGAATTAGCATCATCAGAAAAGTGTCTCGCTTCTGCAAAAACAGTATGGTTTCCCAATATTTGGCAAGGTTACCGAAGAATTTTTCTTCTAATTGTACAGGACAACTGGAAACAAATGAATAACTGTATGAGTATTGCAGGGATTTATGTACAAATATAAACGGTTGTTAATATTCCAGGTGCTTTATTTCATAGTTAGGTATGTAACATAAAAATCCGCCTTCGTATATATGGGAAAATAAAGACTAAATTGATGAATTTGGTGTAGACAAGAGTACCATGATAGGGGGAAATACGCAAAAATTGTATTCACTTCGTCTAGGTTTTGTCTTCATGGGTTACTTAAAAAAGTGTTGTCTTTGTAATAACATTAGTTTTTCATTCTCGCTTTTGCCAAAATGGAAGAAATTGACTCTTATTGTCTGATATATTTTCAATATTATTGTGTACGTTAATGCAGTTAAAGATTGCACAATTTATATTTATATTTTAAATTAATTTGTTATACTTAGTGGTCAGTGGAATGGAACTGACCGTAATGCTTTATATTTTTGTAACATTTTTTTATAAAAAATAATAAAAACTGTTCGAGAAATAAGTTTACTTGCATTTCTTTAAGAAAAACTTTTAAAAATTCTCAACTCTATGGCGCAAACTGTCCGGGCTTGAGCAATCCTTATAAGAGAGCATAATGTCTTGGTATATTGCTTCTTATTATCACTTAAATAGTAATAACATCTGTCAACTCTGCCATTTGTCAACTCTGATTAGTTAGCAGTTATTTGCAATCTGATAGTTTGCCAACAAAAACTTCTATTAAAGTGCCAGTTCCATGTGTCAGTGAAATAATATCCCTAAGTTTACGGTTGTTGCTCGTTTTGCCGATCGGTGGATTAAAATTTTGACATGTTCCACATCCTTAAGGGTCGTAAATATCTGGTACGGAGCGAGCTGAGCGGGCGGCGATTGCAGTAAATCTTCGGGTGAGGATAGGCGATAAATACTGGCCGACAGACCAGTACAAATCGAGACGCAACTGAATCAGTTAGCAGGTGGTTAGTGGCGTACAGTATCATCGCTGCTAATGTTGTACGAAGCAGTACGGCGTGTTTTATGGCGATCCGGACTCGATATATAGGGCCCGGAGCATTGCTGGACCGTGGAAACTGCTGCTTGATACGTCCTCGGGAATATATGGCGTGAACAGTTATTTACATCAATATCCAGCACCCGATTTTACTGTCAACCTGCACGGGATACCACAAGGTTGTTAATTAATTTACGTTCCATTCGTTCCGGGAGAGGCCTCCGGAGCCTATGAGCTGCCTACGGCAAAACTGAGAAGAAATTTGGGGTTGGCTTGGTTGTCTTATAGTTACAATCATCTCACTTATTATAGTGATGTCCGATGTGCACCGCTTTGTTCCAAATGATAGTATCACATATTATCGTTACTTAAAATGTTCAGCAGTAATACATACCATAAGTAATTTCAGTTTACTCGAATAAATTTCATTTTCACACGAAAACTTGTTGCTATTGTAATTTTTTGAAGGTGAATAATACCGGGACGACTTTCAAATGTCAATTGACCATTTTAAATTTTGTACTCCTCTGCATTTACTCCAACTCGTTTGTGTTACATATGTCTGTGATATACACATTAATAATTATACGCTCTATATCTGGATTTATCAGAAATAAAGTTTCAAATTTCAACGTATAAAATATTGTCTTTACAAACAGACTAACAAAAACATTTACAAATGATTTGTGAATGCAGTACAAATCATAACGAATTATAATAATCGTTATCAACATTTTTATTTGTGTTGTAACATGACCTGTCAGAGCTAAAGTAGTGGGATTTTAAAAAATCGGTATGTAGAAAACTTATATTTGTGCTAAAAATTAAGTTTATTTAAATGAAAAAAATCGAATGGTATTTGGAAATATTATTCCACAAAGTCAATCATATTCATGTTACATATATTCAGTTTTCAAGAATTTTAAAAAGTGTATCGAGTCGCCTTTGAAAACAATAGAATAAAATGAGGTATGGCCACAATTTTTGACAGACGTCAATGACAAACGAAAAATACAATTTTTAGCCGTGAAAACGTACAAACGAAATAAAATTAAGGCAGAATGTAACTAGAGGGCGCGAAACTTTTTATTAATATGAACAGAAAATGACAATATTTGGCAAATTTGAAGTTCTGACGTAAGCGAGTACATGCCTTCCTTGCGGCATCTTCGTTTATCAAAAAGTCAATAGCGACTTGATGCACTTTTTAAATGAACACCCCATACAAAAAGCTTGAAACAGACTCCAGACGAATTTTTTAATTTTATAGTATTTGAAAGGAGTTGATCCTTGAACGATGTGCTACAGATTTGTTGTTTTGAAACTGATCCAGAATGATTGTGTATGCATTTTTTTGTTTTTTGTTAAGATAACATGCAAATATTTTATTGCATTAAAAAAAACAACTTCGATTAGTAAACTGAACCTGTACTAAATACTGTATAGATTCTGTTTATTCGCTGATGGCAGATTTTGTTGAAAGTAAATCATTTGGTTGGTTCCTAATATAAACGGAAGAGTTATTAAAAAGTTAACGAAACCATTTAATCTGAACTTTTCATTGCAACAATTGTCATCTAACTTATGCAGAAATAAAATAACGTTAATAAAGCCGAGGTTTTGCCTAAATCGTAAAACTTTACAAAAACGAAAACTAAAAACAAAACTTTATGTTCTAGATAATATTTTATATTATCATTTACTTACTTTTCTATTTGGAATATTAGAAGCTGTGTTCAAACATAAAGCGCCACTTATTTTTACGTGTTGGTTTTGAAAACGATAAAAATTCTATACTTAGATTTCATCAAAATCGAATGGTACTAGAAATATACATGGAGCAACCTCAACAACAGTCATGGCAAATACATGAAAATTTTTTCTTAAAGAGTGCCTGTTTAATTTGATTGTATTGTTTATATTTGCTTTTTGTTTCACTTTTTATAAACTAAATACCATGATTATGAATAAATTTGCTTTAGATAATTACAGATTAAAATTTGTTGTATTAGAATTACGTATCAGGTAAATGAAAGTTTCTGTGGAAAGTGTAGTTAATAATAGGTGTTATAATCTTTTGTGTTGTTTTTGATGCCTACACCTGCGTTCCACGCTTTTTTCAGACAGTTATATCTTCAATCTCGTTTTGATCAGTTATACACCATCTTTGTTAACAAACCAAACCAACAATAACTATAGTTTGTAAACAGTCATTTTAAAACACATATTTTTTGATTTTTTTTGTAATGTACTGTAAATTTTATACTTAATTTCTGTTGATCAGTACATGCTGTTAATAATTTTTATAAGTACTTAATTATAATTATTAATTTTCATTAATTTACGGTAAAACGTTTTCATTTGTTTAGGTTTAACATTATTGCTCATTTTTAAAAATACGTACAGTGGATCTACATTCATTTTAGGCACCATAAAACTGAGATTTCATTCGGAATAATAAATAACTTTATTCTGATTGAAGGAGATGCCGCCTATCTTTATCTCTCCCTGTGTAACAACCACAACCCCATAAATAAATATTTTGCAAAAGATATCTCTTTCAAAAAATCGTTATGAATCGTTATGTTGTGAGTAAGTTGTTAAAGTGAGCCTATTAGAACCCAACTTTTATGGTGGCTAGAATGAACTTAGACCTACATACTATATTGTTTGATTCTAATTTATGTGAAATCGTCAGCAGCATTCCACATTTTACGTTGGTCTCATTTATAGTGTAGAATCACCCCTATAGTGAATATATATATGCCCTTATAAAGTCGAAAACCGCAGACCCGTTTCTCTGCCCTCTCATTTTGCCAAAATCATTGAATTTCTTTTATATAATTTAATTTATAAACATATTATAAATATGACATCAAAATAACATAGCTTCTTGAGTGGTCGGTCAACATTTTCTAATTTGTGTTATTTTACATAATATATTTCTGAATCCTTTGACAAATATTTGTAGGCTGTCACTTTTTCGAAGCCGTTTGGTCGACTGGATCATGGAGTTCTTATGATGTTTCTACAATGGTTTGGATTTTAATCTTAATAATATCTTAATCTTAACTCACATTTATAAACACATTTAATAAAATTTCCTGTGAGTAGAAAATTGAAAATTTTATCATAATACGAAGTGACATGATCAAGGAGTTCGGAGTTACATTTGAAAACAAATTAAATGTATGTTGTTAACTGTTTCAATAATATAATTTATCCTGCTTAAAGGACACTCGGATTTATTATCAGAAATAGAAAAAAATGTAAACAAATCTCTACAATGGTAAAATTATTAAGCACTTGGTCAGAACCAAACCAAACTCGAATGTAGTCAGGCTTCCATTTTCTAAAATTCACGTCGATTCGTGAAAGGTGCGCTGGAAAAAAAAAGTAAATATGTGTCATTTAGACTGAATGGGGCATATCCTCCAATCGGTTTTCCGCAAGATCAACCCTTAGAAAGATTTTTGTTACAAAATCTAAATGACGCCATAAATTATCATGTACTTTTATAAAATTCTGCATGGGTTGATACATTGTCCTGATATCCTTCTTAAAATTGGTTTTCGTACTTCAACATTTAATTGCCTCGCGTGAGTTTCTTACAAATGAAAAATAGGAATCATTAATTGATATCTTATTACTTTATATTTATGGTAATAGTACAGATGTTACAATAATTGACATTAATAACAAAGCTTGGATAAATGTCTTCACGTTTTTTGTTAATTTCGATATTGTTGATCACCATTACCGTCCCCATCTTGGGGACGGTATCACTTATCTCTGTAGAAGACGTCGGATTTTTTTGGTTTGTAGCCGTTATTCTTATTCCTTCTCAGAAAAGCTTGATTTGGGATATTTGGAAATTTAGATTGTATCAAATGTGCAAAAATTATAATGCTCTCTAAGAGCATTTGGATATGTCAAATAAGTAAAATTAAAAAAAAAACCTACAATGAATACTTTACAGGAAAATTTCTTTTCACTGTTTTTACCATACCGTAATTGGATTTATTCTGTGGAATGGTTTTTCTGATAATAATAATAATAATTTTTGTTTTTTCGCTTCTCTATTCATGGCAAAGTCAATATTATAAAAGGTGTTGCTCTGACCAATCCACTGGTCAGGAAGACTATTTTCATTACGGATACAAATGTATCAAGCAATGATTTAATACCAGTATCACATATCTGAAATCGCGGTAAATTGTTTTTGACTGACAAGTTTTTGACACTAACAGCGACTCTAACAATTGGATCAGGTAGCTTATGCATCAGTACGGGTTACCTATTACGGTATTATTATTATTATTATTACAATACTCCAATATGTAGGAACGAGAAGTTATTTTTATAAAAAGTAGATTATGTGACAGTTATAATTAACGATAATATACTTATTCAAATGTTAGTGTATCTAATAGTCATGGATCACCTCATGTGATAATCAAAAAAATGTATATTCATACTCTTTTCTTCGTTTCGGTTTTAATATCTATTCGTCTAAAAAAATCTATTAGTTTAAACCGCTGAGTAGTGAAGTATTACTTAATAAAAAAAATTATAATAAATAAAAAAATAAGATGATGGATTGATGGTTGATATTATTTTAATTAACTGTGATAAGGAACTAGTCCACTGTTTTCGGTAATTTTGATTTAGTTCCCTTAAAAAAGTAATAACTTTTATTTTTCCAAAATTTTTGAAACGTTTTATTAGCTTATTGGTAAGAATTTTTATTATCTGTCGTCCGGTAGAGAGAGGATTTTTTTTAACAAAAATCAGACGAAAACTGAATTCATAGTAAAACATGACCGATTAGCGAAAATTAAACCTTATTTTATTATTTTGGAGCGCATTAAAACTAATGGGTGAAGATCATGAATGGTAAAAAATATGTGAAAATGATTTTGAACTCATAAATTATTGGATTATTTAAAAAAAAGTTAATTTCAGGTAAGGAAAAATTAAAAATTAATTAAATTAATTGTTAAAAGAAATATTTTTATCAGAAATGAAAGACAAATATGTCTTTAGTTTGAATTTTAAACATATTAAATATTTAATAACAACACAGGAAGCTTCAAAAACAAAATTGATATGAAAGTAGTATTACTGGAAAAATATCACCTGCTTTGAATACGTTATATTCTGATTAGAGTTTAATTTAATTAATTAATTTCGGTTATTAACTACACAAGCATTTCATGGTACAAAATTGATAAGAAGAAATAATTCGAGGAAGTTGAAAACGTCCCTGGATAAATCAAAAAAAGTAAATCAAATTATATTCTCAGTGCTGTCTAATTGAATTACTTTTTCGCATATAGTTAGCAAATGACATGTTACATTATTAAATTTTAAACTGGCAATTTTATGGTTTAAAATTTTAAGCTTATCGAATTGATGTTAATAGTGCCTGGACGTAAAACAAAATTGCAGTTTTTTTCAATACGCTATCATGATTTCAGTTGCAATCTCTTTTTTTGTTATTGTTTTTCTCCGTTCTGTTAATTCGAAAAAATGACCATAAATATTTATGTAGAAATTCCGCAACCGCAATGAACAGTCGCTTCATCTGTTTTCATTTTAAATGACAATCGAAATTTTCTTTTGTTTTGATTTTAAGATTTGTTTTTATGTTTTGGATTTGGTTCTATTTTATTGGTCTCGCCACCGTCAAAACCGTTAAAGAACAATCAGTTTTGATGAATGTTTTCACGCGTGTATTTACTATACATTCTTTTAATACTGCCAGGACTGGGACATCAAGGCTGTATATCACAGCCGGGGCCATCAACATCTGCCCGTCTGATTAATGAACGATCTCCCGACTGTGCCTGGAATTAATTTCAGCAAACAAACAGCAATAGATAACCGAAGCATAGAGTTATCGCGCATCCTCGCTAGGAAAACGTG
Organism: Asbolus verrucosus; assembly: GCA_004193795.1. Classification (NCBI taxonomy): domain Eukaryota; kingdom Metazoa; phylum Arthropoda; class Insecta; order Coleoptera; family Tenebrionidae; genus Asbolus; species Asbolus verrucosus. Next base: position 2,729 of record QDEB01060598.1, on the reverse strand, counting down.
AGAATACGCAAATCTGATAAAAATATTGAATACGGCGAGCTGTTCTGGCTATCCTCTACCCCCCGGCTGTTTGCCCGAGATCGCACCTGATAAGGTGAGGTGCGCCAGACACGACCAGCTATAGCCGATACCCAAACAATACCATCGCGATGACGCCCCCAAAAAATTAGGTATCTGCCACACGCAAAAACGATCTGCGTCTTACTTTCCTCACCGTCACAATGTTTTTCTTATCTAAAGGTCTGCATTTAAAGAGCCAAGTGTTTGCTTGCAAAAATAAGCTTGCTGTTATATAGATACCATTTCTTTAGGGAATTTGTGCATCTTTGTTAAGAATCTGGCGGTATTACAAAGTAAATATGGATTTGGTTAGTGGCGTTATTTACCAAACTACTCTTGAAACTACGTTAAAGATTCGAGATATCATGTTTGGAACAATGCCGGATACTCGAAAGTTCACCATTTGATAAATTTTCAAGTGATTAGAACTTCCTTTTGAGATGTAGATAAGCCTGCCGTTATATAGACTTTGTATATCCGCGTTTAAAATCATCTTGATACCCGCTCACACACAAAAAAAATAGATCTATACCAGACAGGTACAATATTTTAAATGGTTTCTTTTCAAGGTTTTAAGCTCTTGTAGATGTTATCTACGAAATGCATCAGTCTGTGTCATTATGGTCCATTGTTTCAAATCGCAATTTTGATCTAGGTATTATGGAATTTGTTGAAAATAAAAAAAATGATGTCGTCAATGGCAGCGACTGAAAAGCAACTAATTTTGATTCACTATGTTATATCCTACAGGGCATCTGCTTTGAGGAGGTTACCGAACTTTTTATCACACACCTGTTTTGTGAAAAAAAAGCTACGATGAAGTTAGATTAAAATTAAATATTAAAAAATGGATATTTAAAAAAATATAACTAAATATGATAATAAATATTTTTATTTTACAACATATTAAATGAATCTATAAGCAGCAAACATGTTGGTCTCACTGAAAATTTAATTCTTGTTTTATATTTTTTTTTTTACATTTTTTTTTAGTTCATTATCATTTTCCTCGTTCAAAGTAATGTAATGATGTAAAACTAATTATATGATAATCAAATTATACTAAAGTAATTATCCTTAATAACGATTCATTGGGGAATAAAAGCTATAATTAATAATGTGCTAATCTGCATAAATGGTGTATTTTTGTCGACCTTTGAATTAAGCGAGTCAAATTGCCATTAATTCAAAATTGTCCATTTTTTACTTTCTCCCAACTGAAAACATCTGGTTTGTTGAGTTTCTAGTAACGCACATTTTGAATAAACAGATCTTTTTATTGGTCCATGTTTGCTCTTACGTAATCTAATAGATTGCAACATAATACTTGTAACTATCTGTGGCAATTAAAAATTTATGAAATTTTCAAAAATTTTTGATTTTACAGAGTAAGATCACTCATGAGTGATCTTACTCTGTAAAAAACCCATTATTATATTAAACCCATGGGTTTAATACTCAAGTCGCTAATCAATAATTCGATCATTTTTAGTTGGAAGTAAACTTTAATAATTAAAATTGAAAAAGCAAAATTAGCTCATGTCATGCAGAGGGTGAACTGCACAGAATTAAAATGTACCATCAGGGAAAATACCTATATAACATCAGGTTTCCAGTTTTAGAATGTGCTGGACGTTGGGGTACACGGCCGCAAATTGAAAAAGATGTTGATTGTTTTTGTGAATTTTGGTGAAAAGCATAGACAGAGTTGCAATAGAAAGTGCTGACTGACTGGTGTTAGTGAATATGCGTTGAAATTAGTACAAAGGCTAGAGTATATTTTGATGGGAAAGTGAGTAATGCTTTTGTAATGAGCCAGGATTATATACAAATATCTATAAAAGCGATAGTTGTTTTTGAAAATGAAGAAACAAAAGTAGAAGAAAAGTTAATGAAAGTATTTTTGTATGTTGATGATACTTTGTTGAATACAAATCGAAAAATGGGCTCCTAAGTAACTGGTCCATTAAAAATGATAGGTAAAATAAAGGACTAAATAAGCAAGCGAAAGTGACGTTATAAACAGTATTTTGGTGTCAACGTTGAAGTGATGACACATAAAAATGGTTATGTAGACAAGAATTTACTCAGATACTTTGGTTATGTGGAATGAATGAATGAAATAATAAAATAAGTGTATCTAAAAGAAAAGAGTAGGTAGAATATATAAGAAAAGCCAGGAAGTCGGAGCCTGTGGATCTTTGATTTGTGTGGATCTTTGAAATTGATTTAATTTAATAGTCTGGGTGCAGAATCTGCACCTAATATTAGCGCACTCGCATTATTTTGCACGTATTTTCATGTGAAATGACAATTCGAATTATATAGTAGGGAAGTTTGTAATTGAATTTGGAAAAATATAGAAATCCCCACTGTTTATAAATTTAAAAATTTTGAAAGCTAATAACTTAGGCACTTGCTAATACTCGTGCGCTAATTCTCGCTAATGCTCGTGCGCTAAACGAATACTCGAATACATTTACCATATTATCTATATTATATCTATTATTAATAATTATAATGATCCTAACTTACGATCAGACACATATGTAAAATAATTTCTATTAAGTTGCAATACCTTATTTACTAATTTAATAAATTTTCAACAAAATTGCAAAATAACATGAAATTAGAGCTTTTTTATATCTAATGCCTGAAATATTTTTTTT
>QDEB01060583.1:0-25822 GCA_004193795.1 Asbolus verrucosus | reverse complement strand
AAATCGCACCCGCATCAACCAAAGAGATATTGCTAGGAGAGATAAAATATACGTTTTAAACTGGAAAATAGGCTGTTCTTCAAATAAATGAATTTTATTTATATTTTTAAATTGTTTTAATGTAATAGATTAATTAATATCTATTATCAAACTACAAGCTGATTAAATATCGAATAATAACAGAAAACATATAATTATATATCCGACATAAAAATTTTCAACACTTTTTCTATTTCTGGAGTTAATTCAGAACGACAAAATATGTCATAATTTTTCGATGAAACGGTTGCTAAGGGAGTTATAAAGTGTTAACCGTTTAAAATGTAATGGTTGACTAGAATCAATCACTTAATAACGAATATATTAAATAATAAACTAAATCAAAGGAATTTTAGCCGATTTTTAGGTAAGAATCAAGTTTTGTGTTTATCTTATAATAATCATTTAAAATCTTAAATCTCTTGTTTTTTCAATTCAATACGAAATTATTAATTATCTAATGTTTTATCCATAATTTTTAAAATAATTATCTAGCTTTCAAATATTTAAAAAAAAGAGGAACATAATATTGCGCAAATATATTTTATAACAATAAAGATAAAATTTTGTTATATTTTGTAGATTTTAGTCGCATTGCACTCTAATTCAAAAATGATTTTAAATCATTTGTTACTTTATATTATGTTATATTTTATATCGTATATCGGACTGATAATTTCTTTGATATTTTCAAAAAATAAAATAATGTGATTATAATAAAATGGTTTTTTTGCATTATATTTGGGAAAGTGGTTGATTATTTGTACATATTATGAACAATGTTATTGTTAAATCATAGATGTACGTTGATATATTGACTACAGTTTTTTGAAATAATAATGGATATTACAAGTCATAAAAACACGCTAAATTAATATTTTAAACATATTAAACGGATATTTCTAAAAAAAAACAACAAAAAATAAATTACAGTTTCTCACATAAAAAATTTCTTTCACAACTGTGAAAGACTGGATCTCGTTAACAAAACATTTAATTGAAAAATATTACATTTCATTCTGTTTTACTATTTCAATTAATTTCAATAGTAAATTTTCAAAAAAAATCGATAATCGAAATCTGAAAAAAGTTTACTATCCCTCAAAAATATTGGATTATGAAGACATTTTTTAATCTGTCATTCTTTTTTAAATATTAATTTTAAATAACCACTTTGTACGTGTAGAACAAAAAAAAAAAATTTATTGGAACGTAACTTGAAACTATCAAATTTAAAATAAATAAAATATGAAATATCTTGTTCATTTAAAGACATTGGAGTCAAATACGTAAAAGATATTGGAAAACTACACGAAATTCAGGTAAAAATAATCAGTAGACAGACAAGTGTGACAAATATCAGTACAATGTATTCTAAAATGACGCCTACTGCAAGGACGTCCTAATTTGTGACGGAGAACCTATACATAATCTTAATTTATCATACATGGTGTTTTGAATTAGAGTAGGTCGCGGACATATAACTTATTGATGAAGTCTATCCTCTTATTAATAGGGTTAATGAGGTGAAATTACGACATACTCTAACTGCAGCAGTTTAATTCAATTGTATCTACATTTACTAACACCTTTGTTAGATAGATACTCAATGTGGATCAAAGAAACAATAAGAAAATGGTGAGAAAGGTATAAACTTTTTCTCGTTTAAATTATTAACTATTATTAAAAACTACCGGGAGAAGTAAATTCATATTTTTGTAATACAAATAAAGTTGAATTTGTAATTGGCGTCACAATATGAAATTTCAGTTGGTGTTAGGTGTTGCCAACCGCAGTCGTTTAGGGTTTTCGTTGAGCAAACTAACCGACAATTTTTCTCCAGCGGGTGGAGTCGTTTGTGATCTGTTAACAGCAACAAGTGTCAAAATAAAACTGATTTTAAATATAATATGGGTTGTGCGGTTAGTACAACAGGTGATAAAGAAGCAACAGAAAGGTCCAAGAAAATCGACAGAGATCTTCGAGCAGATGGAGAAAGAGCAGCCAGTGAAGTCAAGCTGTTACTTCTTGGTATGTGAAAACCAACATTTACAGAGAAAACCGTAGCAAAAGTTTGAAACAGAGATCGATTCCCACCAGGAAATATTCATTTAACACATGAACCCATCCAGAGCGAATACCACAACGAAATTATTTCACAACATAAATGTTACTTGTAGGGCAAACCTAACTTGCATTATTCATCCTTGCCAATTCTGTACTACTGTGATTAATACATTCCAGCATTGATTGTTTGCTTGTTTAAGGCGCCGGCGAGTCAGGAAAAAGTACGATTGTTAAGCAGATGAAAATTATACATGAAACTGGCTACTCAAAGGAAGAATGCGAACAGTACCGGCCTGTTGTTTATAGTAACACTATTCAGAGTCTAATGGCCATCATCAGAGCGATGGGGCAACTAAGAATTGACTTTGCAGATCCCAGCAGGGCTGTAAGTAAAACGTTACATTAACTTTAAATGAAAATTTTCAGGGAGCTGATTGTAGGACATTGCAAGGCAATTTTTCACATATGCAAGTGCTGCCGAAGAGGGAGAATTAACACCTGAACTTGTAATGCTCATGAAAAAACTTTGGCAAGATCCAGGTGTTCAATTGTGCTTTGCGCGTTCTAGAGAATATCAATTGAATGACTCCGCAGCTTATTATTTAAACGCCTTAGACAGAATATCACAACCCAATTATATACCTTCACAACAAGATGTTTTGAGGACTAGAGTGAAGACTACTGGAATAGTTGAAACACACTTTTCATTTAAAGGCCTTCATTTCAAGTAATTTTATTGTTGTTGTTTTTGCTGTTGTTAATAATCACATTTTAGAATGTTTGATGTTGGAGGTCAGAGGTCAGAGAGGAAAAAATGGATACATTGTTTTGAAGGAGTCACTGCTATAATTTTTTGTGTAGCTTTATCAGGATATGATTTGGTTTTAGCTGAAGATGAAGAAATGAATAGGATGGTGGAGTCAATGAAATTATTTGATTCAATTTGTAATAGCAAGTGGTTTGTGTCAACATCTATAATATTATTTTTGAACAAAAAAGATCTTTTTGAAGAGAAGATCGCGAGAAGTCCTTTAACAATATGTTTCCCAGAATATACCGGTCCTAATAATTATGAGGATGCGTCAGCTTATATTCGTATGAAATTTGAAAATTTGAATAAAAGAAAGGACCAAAAAGAAATTTACACACACTTTACATGTGCCACAGACACTAATAACATTCAGTTTGTTTTTGATGCAGTCACAGATGTAATTATTAAGAATAATTTAAAAGATTGCGGCCTTTTAATGTAATGGTCTGCCTTTATCTACGTTGTTATAAATGAGCCTATTTTTATGCAAAGCATTTACTTATCATGCAATGTATAAAAGAAGTGAAGTTAGTTATTTTGCACAACATGGATCTCTTTGATTTTTATTCATTCCTTCCTTTATCCAAAACGAGTGATAAATCTATTGATTTTTCAGTATTGTGTTTGTGCAAAATCATTAAAAACTACTTCTTATGTTGTCTTATAAAGATGTGTTTATTTATTTTTAACATAAATCGTATGCAATATTAATAACACAAGTCACGATTTTAAGCACAAATAATTTGTATTGTAAGACAATTATGGCATTACATTATACTGCCAACATTTTGTGTTGATTTTTATTAGAAATTAATTTATATATTTTTTTGTTCTAATTTATATAAATAAGAGATTGAAGTTGTTGTATATGTATGCCTCTCTATTTAAATTGCCAAAAGATGCTCATGCCATATAATGTATAAAGTAAGATATTTTTATAAACGTGTTAAAACAACATTCCCAAATATTTTTCTAAAAATTTTTTTCACAGTCACCTTTAAAAGACCAAACTATAGCACATCCATAATTTTTTTAATTTAGAATTAAGTGTAATTGTGTATAAATTTTGGCATCAAGTACTTTTTTGTTGTAATTATTGTATGTCAATAGTTGTAATACCGTCACTGGTCTAACACAATTGTAATTGCTGTATCAAAGACTTATTTTTTATATTTTTCTATTTCTTTATTCAGTAACTAATAATTATTAATTTTTGTAAACTATTTATACATTTTATAAATTTTTATAAAATGTGTAGATAGTAATTAATATGCTTAAATGTTGGGTAAAATAAATAAACATGGTTTATTTATCTACCTATATTCTTTGTAAAATAATAACAAATATATGACGCCATCCATGACAAATATATTTTTTTTATTACTCATCAGATTATACTAGTATCAGGAAGTTTCTGATTTTCATCTAAAAAATGCTAAATAACGTGCGATCAACAAGTTTTTTGATTGAGTGTTGCATGAAAATGTCTAAGCTGCAAATCTCAGATTTAAAACTATCGCAAAAATTACTTTATTTTGTAAATTTCACTTCAGCTTTTACGTTAGAAAAAGAAATTGATTTTTCTTGTGGTTAAGTTCATTCGTTAATCCACGAGTGGGTCTCAACTTTTTTCGGTTCCATGACGCGTAATTGTGTGAGGCGGGCGGTGGACGCCAAATGTGTACGAATTAAGCTTCAGCACACGTAATAGTGCTGACAGCACTCAAAATTTTTGATCGCATATTATATGTTTTGATGTACCAATTGTGTAAATTTCTGAATTTATGGATTTATTTGGGAAATTATTGGGTCGGGTCTACAATAATATTTTTTTATTGGTCACTCGTGATAAAATTATCTTATAAATTTTAAAAATTTTACATTTAAATCGGTTATTTAAACAAAGGCTATTAAGAACAAGATCGTTGAGGTACGATCAAGTTCTTGCAGTTTTTGAACGGATGTTCGAATTCTTTTAATTTTTTGGAAAAAAATTACATATTAAAGATCATACATAGGTATACATGATGCATTCGAGATATATTCAAGTAGATTATCTTGGCAAAAATGATGAAGGATGTACACAATATAAGTTACTATTACTATTGCTTTCAATTACGATAACTGGAATCTATTATTTAATTCTTAACTGTACGGTGGCTTGCCTATTAATTTATTCAAGAATTTTGTATTCTGTTTTTTTTTTTTTTTGATAAATGTAGTTAATTTAACTTTGTCAATGTAGTTAATTGAATAAACTAACAGAATTCATATATTACAAGTTCAAATTTGGTGCAGTCAATTTTTATAAATCAATTGTTGAATTTCGAGTTTTTTGTATTATTCAAAATGACGCTTCAAGATTTTGACCCTTTTTTTTAACTATTTAACTGATTTTAGCAGTTTTTTTTTATTAGCTTTAAATTTTGAAAATAAGTGTAGTTCACTGATATAAAGGTAATCGTTGAGTATCGTAGCAGGTAATCGTTGATTATCTGCTACTTAAAAAAAACACTAAACTGTTGTACCAACAAATAGTTGGTTATTTAAAAAAATAAATAAAATTTATGAGTTATTTTGCTGGGAGCGCAGGGTACGTAAAAGAAAACATCTGTAAAAATACTTTTTTATTTAAATAGAAAATTTGATGTACAAAATAAATAAAAGTTTGCTTTCTAAATTTACAAGAGAAAACAATTTCTAAACAATAAGTTTACATATTTGTTAAACACCACTCAATTATAAAATGAAAATAAAAAACAAAAAATAATAAATTTTAAAAATAACAAAAACTATTGGCGGAACATCCCGTTGTTTCAGTAAATTCTCACATTTTTATTTTAATTTTTTTCTCAGGTATTTTAGATCATAGAACACTAGAAATTAAGAGGGGAGGAATTTTCTATATAAATTTTTTCTCTAAGATACTTCCTAAGGGAGTTACAGCTTCTCAAAGAAGCAATTAGGTTACCTTTATTTTTAAATAATTCCAAAACGCTGTGAACTACAAAAACGAAATTTTGGTATTTTATTTTTTCAGTACAGATTAATTATATTAATAGTTTCGCATAAAAGATTCATTTTATTTTTACGTGTTTTATCATCTCCGAAAGTATGTACAAGTATGTATGTTATTTTGAAACACTCTGTATAACTAAAATCTAGCTAATCCGCCTCTTTAAGGTTGCTACTATAAACATATTTGTATCTTTTGTGTTGAATTATAGTATACATAAATCATAATATTCGTATACTACACAAAATAGTTTTAAAGTTAATTTATATTGGGATTTTGAGTCATTAACAGATTTTATTTCAAACATTTTTCAAGAGCATTGCAAAGTCGTTTCAAAAAGTGTAAATTTGCAAACAATAATGTCTTGGGTTACCCTCTGTATACTTGTATATAATATATGATGCATATTCTACTAAAAATTTTGCCATATTTTGGTTAAATTAATGCAAACGATGAGCCCCCACTCACTATACAGGCAGGGAGTACGAACCTCACTCGAGTCTGCACTTTTTTCCTTGAATAATTACGTTTTATGTCAGCATTTCTCAAATTGGACGCCCTTCACGGGGAGTGGAGTCATGGAATTAAGGCACAAAAAATACATAAATATTAGACAAAGCATACTGTTTTTTTTTTTTTTTTAATATGCAATGTAATATGAACTGCTGACGAAAAAAGAGGAGAATTGCAAAAGTTTAAGAAACACTCTATTATGTAATACGCGAAAAAAATACTTGAGAATATGTTTAGTTGTAATAAATGAAAACACTCGGCAATTGATAAATTTTACTTCGAGATACGACTTTACCATAATTTCTTGATTTGTGTATCTGAATTATGAATAATTAAATATTTATTTTATAAAAATAAATTGCATTTAATTTAATCATTCAATCGATTTAATTCTACATTTTAGTTATTGAATTAAACTCGTATGGTAGTATATTGTGAAACTGAATGAAATAATAACTTATAGTTAGCACTTGAATTTGAATGATTCAAGTAAAATTACAATAAATACTTACAAAATTTAGATTTTTATTTTATTGAGATGTTTAAATGATTACAATAAACGAAAATTTAATGTTAAAATAACAACTTAAAAAAGGAAAATATATAATAAATTTATTTAAATTTAGAAATGAAAGTTATTTCGCTGTTTCTCTTATTTTTTAAAATCGAAATTACGCAGAATTTGTAATTTTTTAGAGCAACCTTGGGTACAAATAAATCATTTAATTTTTAGTAATTATTTGCAGTAACGTAACATTATATACATTTCAATAATGTTAATAATACCATATTATCATCGACTTAATTTTAAAGGTCACATCGTAAAAAATATTTTTATACAGGAAAAAATCAAAATCATAACTGGATAAAAACTGCCTTTTAATTTAGATATCATGTTATTGTATGATCGAATATTTCCAATCATATATGTACATTCCGGTATAATATAGTTTATTAATACGTTTTACGTTCAATAAACAGCCTCTTTCTGTACAAGCACTGGAATTGAGAATAATAATTATTTATTTACAATTGCTAAATACATGTCACGCAAGTTTTCATTCCAGAATCCTGCATACTGCCATAGGGGAAACCGAATCGTTAACATACTCATAAATAATTGCATTTAATTTAAGGGAACTGTCAAAACTCAATATTTTTGTCAAAATTAATAGTACAATGTATATTATAGAATATACTATAGAGTATATATGCTATAGAATAGCAAATGTGCCAATTTATCTGTGTTACCGTTTTCCCTTTATACTTAATAATTGTATTAATTGTATTGATTTTGAGAACTGTGCTAAACTAAAAATTGTTTTATTTTCGGTGCAAGTATCTCTTCTCAAAAATAAATAATTACTTTGACTGTGTTCGTTTTATGATCTCCTCCCCTACAATGCTCGATTGTGGTAATGTACATGTATGTTCAAAATAAATAAAATCGCATACTATTTCCATTTCTGTCAATAGTTAAGTAAGTTCAGTTCAGTTTTTATAAATCTTTTGATATCCGAAATATTTTATTGGTATAGTAGGAGGTACGTAATAACTGATCCTGTTTACAATATTAGCAACTACGTATTTTATGTTGTACATCGAAAGTAAATTTTGTTTTTCATTATTTTCATTTCATATTACGCATATTTTTATGCGAAGTTTGCCTTTTGTTTAAGAGTTTAGTCCTTCCCAAACTGTTTTACGGTATAATTAGCTTATAATATCCATCTATTTTGCAATGATTTTATTTTTAGTTGCAGATATTATTAACATTGAGACGTAAATAAAAAAAAATTTTTACTCTTCAGTTATGATGGCAAGAAATTAGGTATTATTTTTTATCCAGAACAGTGCAGTTATCTTTTAATTTTTTATTACTGAACATCTGTAACAGTACCTATGATATTATCAAGAATAAATTATATAATGATCAATTTGCCAAAAATGCTTTGTGGAAATGTTAAGAGTCGTACGTTTTTGATTCTTATTTTAATAAAGTCATATTTGCAAAACCCTAAAATGAAAATTTTAAAATTTTGTTGCAGACATTTTTTCTGGAAAGGCATTCAATTATGACAAGCTTCTTTCTGTTTATGGCTATGGTACATACCGAAATTTGCATACAACTAATAGAATTTGGCATAGACGTTCTGGCGTAATTTGCCCTTTAATTAAATTTTAAAGATACTCAGTAAGAACGAACTTCTTGAAATGTCAGGAATTCAGATAACTATTCTTGAAATTTTGTTCATTGTACTTTTGACACCTTAAATTTTTGACTTATGAACCCATAATAGTGATTCACCATTCACAAAGATAACCACTGATAGTAGTTATATTTTGATGTGAACAAAGTGCGATGGAATGATTTTTTTTTCATAATATTCTAAGATCCACTTAAAATGTATATGAAAGATGTAACTAGGTGCTAGGTGCTAGGCGCTTATATTGCGTGCGATCATTTAAATTGCCAGTCAAGTACAAACTCTGCGCGACTTCCATTGTAAGGATGCGGAATATTTCTAATTTCTATTTGATAATGATAAAGATTTGTATTCTATTTTTGCTGTTTTTTTAACAGTTGGTCCACTTGATCAAAAATTTAATAATCATAATATAGTAATATTAAGAGTTAATCTACTTTCTATAAGCGTAGTTTAGAGTTACGTGTTAAAGGTTTAAGAAAAATTTAGACAAATGTACATTTGTTAGTTAGTTCATTTGTAAAGCAACTTCGACCAAAATCAGTGGGATATTCTCTGTTTATATCGTATACTATATATTTTGATGATGTTTCCAAAAGACATTATTTTTTATAAATTAGGATGCCATACTTTCTTAGACTTAATTTAGAATTAAATTTTCAAATTTATATGTCCTATTCTCCAACCGTTTAACCAGTTTCACGAGTTGCACTTTCCAGTAGTTTCAGACGTTGTCTTGCATCTCTCTCGTGCTGCGAATGTTGAAAAAAGAAGAAAGATTCCGTTTCGCGGCTTTTCTAGGAGTGGGGGATTCTAGTCGGACGAGCGGCGAATCTTAGTTCATGTGAACTGTGTTTATGTCAACGTGATCTGTAAAAGAATCTTTTGACTGAGCGATTTTAAAATGAAAGCCACAATGGTACAGATTACTTTATTGTTTTCAGTTACAATAACAGTATCATCTGCGGCGGTGGTCGTGATGAGTTCATTTTGGAAATGATTATTGCCCGAAAGCCCGTCAATTGCACGGCTTTCTGAGCAACAATCAAAATCAAAAGGAACTGCAAAGGGGATAAGTTACCCGCCAGTGCTAGCGTTTAAATCTTCCATAAACAGTAATTGTTAGGTATTATGTGAACAGTTTATATAACGTAAGAGTTTAGTTAGCGACAAGGTCTGTTTTCGTGTGCGATAATACGTCTGTTGACGTGCCAATCTTTAAATATTCACAAATGCAGATCGTGAATATGTAATAAGACAGACCGTTGTCACCTGTCCGTTTTCTATCAAGTCCAATTTGGCGGTGTTAAATTTAAAATGTCGGCGCTTTGGCGCTGTTTAATTATGAATTAGGCCTAATGCAACTGTCAGTTTCCATTAGAGCAGCGTTTTGGAAAATTTAAAGATAAACGGTAACGCACCCTTTATATTGCGAAATGGTTTAGAACGAGTATGTCAATAAGCTAAGTGTTTGTTTCTGATATCTATCGATAGTAATTTTGAATAAGAGCTGAGATATAGCCGAACTCGAACACATGTGTCGGTACTAGAGTCAGTGTTGTCAGTTTAGTCCCGCACTTTGCACTTTTAGTTTAGCACTTTTACTGGAGTGAGCTGTTGACTGTTCAATGATCAGGTGAAGACTTATCCGGTTATGGTTTGACGATGGTAAAGGAAGGTAATTGCGCTTTCGGCACTCCAGTGCGGATGTGCGCGACAAAAGGGCGTTAGTCTGGCTTTTCACCCTCCTGACTGGCCGTTCCCTCCATTTACCTATGGAAGCCCCTCCTTCTGACACCTACACCAAAATGGAGACCTATAGCCATTAAAAATTAATTAGGGAATCACACCCATATCAAAATATTTACCCTTCCGTACCCCCAGTCATTTTTAATTTGGCTCGTTTCTTGACACCTCTTCGCCATCAACTGTCCAAACGAATAGCTGATGTGGGCTTGCACCGCTATTTCGGGATATCTGCACTGCAGCAATTGCATTATTTAGTGGCTGTCCTAAAAGAAAATCATTAGTGCTTTGTCTAAACAGCTACCTAGAAATGTTTCATCAGGAGATTGCCATTTTAAAATTTACTAACTCTTCTTGTAATCATTAGAAAACAACCGCTGTTTCATTAAATATTAACCAAACCCATATCTATATACAAGAAAATGTTTTGTATGGCTCTTACCTAGCTACGACATTAATTAAGTGACCAGCCTAAAAGCAGTCTGATTCAAAGTTCAAAGCTCATCTACGGTGTACAGTGTAATATAAAATAAATGAGATTCTCACGAGGTGTCTAATTAATTACACCAGTACCATAAAACATTCAAATTTTATTAATTAGCACTCTAACCTTATTACTTGTAAGCTGTATGATGATGAACCAATTTGTATACAACAATGAATCATCAGAACATATCGTTTACTTTGTATTTGACTACAAAATGGATGACTAATATTGAGGCCAACGTATGCTTTCGCGATTTTTTTTGTTGTTTAGAAACTGGTTTTGAATTTATTGAATTTATTTAAGATCACATCATTACTCATTTTGGATCGGATTATTAAATCCATGTATTATAATAACATGCGAACTTAACGCAACATAATTTTTAATTCCTTAAAGAATAAACACATAAAATAACGATGACGTCACTGTATACATGAATAATGTATGAGTTATATCTACAGAGTCCGATAAAATATAATGATTTCAACTTAAAATACAGTGACTTTATAAAAAAAGCAAACAATCTTGTTTTGTAGTTATAAAGTCACTAAATTGTTATTTTTATCAAATGATTATCATAACATTTAAACAAAATCACTTGTTTCATATTTATTCAAAAAAACTCTAAATTTGGTTTAGTTATTCTGCACTTTTATGCGAATGTGACTATACAGTACATATTTTAACAATTAGTTTGTTTTACATACGAACTTTTTTTCACATCACCTATTCTCACTAAATGTGCTTCTGGTTATTTTCAATTGCTGACTGTCGACTAAGCGTTTGGATTAAATCTGAAGTCCATTTTACGTAAGTTGGTTACAGCTTCATTATGTCATGTTTCTTTTTCTGTAAGTCCTATCTTTGATTCGTATCAGAATGTCGTGTAAGTAACTGTCATTGTGGAACGTCTATTAAAAATGACAATTGACAAAAACGAATCCTAAATTAATGTGGCCAAATTTAATACGATTTTAATATTATTTAAACATTTTTTAATAGGTACGGCTTTTTTAATTTTATACAGTTTTGTCGAATTTTATTTGCTTTATTTTCCTGAAAGTTACATATTTTCGAAAATTTACTGATCATCACTTCGGATAGAGTTTTTAAAATTTGAATAATAATTTTTGAAATTTTTTGGTATAATAAAATCTAAAAAAACTTCATGAAATTACACGTCGAAATAAAGTTAAATAAAAAGTTAATTAATTTTCTATTTACAGAAACCTATTTTTTTCAGTTATATATTAGATATTAAATCAAAAAATTTTAAACAATTTCACCATTAAACTGTATGAACAAGAAACTTTTGACGTACATTTCAAAAAAATGCTCTTCGTATATGTCATAAATTCCATAAATGTATATGTATAAAATGAGCTAGTTTTAACATTAACTAAATTATTTTAATTTTTGTTTTCACTTTCAATTATAATCGAAACTTTACGCAATCCATTTTGTATAACGAAAATGAAGTTGTAGCGAATATTAGAAGTGAAATGAGTTAAGTTTTTTATTAATGATGTATTAATTAACTTGTTTAAAATAAGTAGACAGACAGTGATAACAAGTTTTTTATCTTGACAATGAAACTTATAACTAAAAATTTTTAAAAAATACAATTGTTACAAATAATCGCACTAATTTCTATAAAATTTTTACATTAAAAAATTGTACGTTAGGGACAGTTCCAATACTGCATATTGCCTTTTAATTTTCCATTTCATTTTTTACGTCAGCTGCATCTTTTAAGCTGAACTTGTAATTATCTCTTTATTTTCTATCCTGCACCACAAACTTTGACATATGCGTCTGTAGGGCACTTTTTTCGACAATAATTAGTCTCACAACTGATTCACATAAAAGGAGCACGCTAGCGAAAACGTTCCCCTTGATCTATTTTACTTTTTTTTTTTGAATTTCACAATATACAGTAGAGTAGGGTTGTAGCCGCATTGGATAGGGGAATTAATCACAATTGTGATGTTTTACCCACTAAAACCTTTTACCTGAAGATGTATTAATTCATATTTTCGCTGTTGGATGTTTAACTTAACACGCGTGGGTGATTCCATCTCTCTAACCACATATTAATTAGGTCATTCCAAAGAATATCCGGCATTCTTAACTTACTGAAGACAATTCAGTTTTGGTTTACTTATCTGATCAGGGGTGCTACTGGCTTTTTCAGCCTTTTCACTCGATATTATGCAATTAACTTAATAGCTTTTTGTAAATAAGAACTTTATGGAACAATTATTCTAAGTCGATACATTTTTCTTTTCTTTACAGGAACAATACAGCGGGTTTTTAATTTTTGTAAGCGTGTTGTATTTAAAGAACTAACAATATTTTCACTATTTTTGGTTCACAATTTTTTTATTTATTTTTGACTTTATAATCGTACTTTGACGCATTTAAATCATAAGTAACAATGCCAATAAAGTTTTGATTAAAAATAATAATAATAATAATAGTAATAATAATAATAATAATAATAATAATAATAATAATAATCCACAATTTTATTTAATGGTAATTTTTAATCTTTCGTTGGTAAATTTGCTTAACACCATGTTACCTTATTTTTAGCATCGAAGAGGATATCTCAGTATATCGAAAGCGTTTTACAATAAATTATATTTTGAAATGTGGATTCGACAATATTTCTATTTTTTTCATTATTCGAAAGTTTTGATTATTTTTGGTATAAAAATAGGAAGTTTTTGTTAATTTTTGTCTTCATAATTACATTTTGACACATTTTGGTTATAAATAATTACGTCAGTAACGTTTTGATTATTTTTGGTCCAAAAAACTGTAAACTGTAATTTTTGACTCATAATTGTATTTTGACACATTTTGATCGTAAACAACACCGGTAAAGTATGTTGGGCAAACGTGATGAAGAAAGATTTGATGTCATACCTGGGTCGATCCAAAACGGGCGCACAATGTATCGACGCGTGTCTTGGGGGTGTCAAGTGGAGATAGCAACGGTCAATCAGAACAGGTGCGAAAGATGAGAGATAGATGTCGCGATCGCGATGGCAGTCGCGGTGCCGTGATGAACCGTACTGTACTGTCGGTACTTCTGTCAGGGTTACAACCCATTGCCGTCGGCTGCTGATTGCGATCTTTGTTTGCAAGAATCGCCGTGCATCAAATGCGTTCAATGTCGCACCTGGGCCTCACCCCTCTCACGCATCCGTTCCGTAAAAAACCGGCTCGAATAGGATATTTGGGGAGCCTTTGTCAATGGGGTAGAATAATGGAATCTGAGACGCGCCGACCTACCCCTAACTCACCCTTTTCATACGCGATGATGCTGCAATCAGCTTCTAACCGTCACCGGGACAGAATCCGCCGTCTGTCTCTTGGGTGCATCCCCTCTATCTCTAACTTTAAAACGGCCTTCACTCATCCATCCTAGCGCGATTTGTCCGCTCCAGTAGCTGACAAAGGTAAAAAATTCGGCTTGTTAGCAGACATCGCTGCAAACTACCGCTTCAAATTTTCTTGGAATCAGCCCACAAGTTCGTTTTTATATTAAGTTAATGAATCACTGAGATGAATCTGTCACTCAGCGACTGACAAGCTGACTTGACAAGCTGACAAGTTACTTTTCACGTTGTGATGATGGTTCGAAGAAGTTGAAATGTATACAACAAATTTTGTCAAAAAGCAAAATTTTAGATTTGATTGTCGATTGATTATGATGATCATATATAAAGCAATCCATCCCATTTCCACTATTTGCAGATACCTGATTCCGGTTTATCAAATATTAGAGTTTTTTTTTTTGTTATTTTGAATAGTTATCACTAGATGTAATATAATAATAATATAATAATAATAATCTTAACAAAATTGTGGAAAAATAATACATCATTTTCTTAGACGATTATCTCCTGTTATTTTATTAATCTACATGTAACATTTGATTAGTAACTTGTTTTTTTTTTCATCGTGGTAGATACTACAATTTGTTTTCCACAATGATAATTTCGTCACTTTTTCTTTTTTCTTTATGAGAATTTTTGAAAAGTATTCCGCAAAAAACTAAAATACTGTGTAAACTAAAAGAATTGGTAAGTGTTAACTAATGCTAAAAGTGTAAACATCAAAAAGAATTACTAAAAAATATTAAGAGAAGGATATTTCTGTTTTCAAGAATAAAAAAGGGAGAGTGGTCCAAATAAAAGGACACCTGGTATACGTGTTAATGGAACTTGGTTTACCCCATTTTTAGATTGTTATTTCTTAACGTATACGAATGAAATTTGATACTATTTGATTCATAATTCTGATTTAAGTTTCATGTTTTATCGTTTTCGGTTTTATTGAAAATTAAAATGAACGTAAAAATGAAGATTATTCGTGAAATGACATTTTATCCATCGAAAATAAACTTTTTTTTTTGAAAGTGCCTTAACCTGTCACTACTAATCAAGTTACGGATGTTCAGTTGTTCAGAGAAATGAAAAATCGAACTTCCTCAAGTATCGAAATATTTGAATGTTTCTCTTACTTTGTGGGTGAAAGTCACTTACGTTATACTTATATAGAATTTAAATGAAAATAGTTGTCGTTATTCCTGTTGTTCTAAATTAAACTCATTAAAATTTCAAACCTTTATGTTTCATCAGATGCATCATTATTATTGATAAAGCAACATACTGCATCCTACAAATAAACAATATAGATCGATTGTTGTAAATAAGATATAATATGCATAACATAGGGAAAAACATGTTTTAATGGGAATAATAATAACTATAAACAACGAAAATTTTAATAGAAACTATTTCTCTTCATTTTATTAATTTTTGTTCTCAGTTTTTTGACAAAATTTAAATTAACAAAATAACATTTTTTTATAGTTGTTGAATAAACAAAAACCATTTTTTGTTTAAAATTAAAACACTTTTAAAATGACTTTTTCTTTCTGTAAAAATGTGTTCTCAGAATTTTCTATTTTTTTTTACAGTTATTACAGATTTTTTAAAAATTTTGGCTAGAGATATTAATTTAGTCTCCTTTAAAGTGTATGTTTTGAATGTGAGTTAGATTCTGGGTTACTCACACAATGGGTTAAAATTATGCATGTTCGCAAAATTTCTAAGGTCTCTATGTTTTATGTTTATGTTAGGAACCTACCTAGATATTTTTGATTTATTTTTCTTTTTTTAAGGTGAGGATGGACTTGGTACCATTTGAAACTTTCGTTGAAGCTTTTGGTATGATACCATCACAAATTTAGACAGTAGTAGAGTAGATCACCGTTTAGCAAGTCTTTCATTAGTTATCCACACAATAAATAACTGGCTTATATTTTTTCATTTTTCGATTATTTCTTCTTACTTTCCAATTTTGTTGATGTTGACATTACAGTAATTACTAAACTCTTAGGATAACACATTAAAATTTTGAAAAATGTAAGTATGTATCCGGGGTGTTAATCAAATCAACCTTTTTATTTTTATTTATGGTTGCAACTAAATTTGGTCGAGACACTACATCCAAATATATCCATTATTTGACGTAGTTCCATTTTTTTTGTCACCTTCAATTTTGCTGGAAATGACACTAACTTTTTAATTTTAAATAACACCTGGTAGATGTTTACGTATATGAAATCGAAATAAAATTTAGAATTAATGAAGTGATGCTCTAAAAGACTCAATTTTTTTTTTGCAAAATTACATTTTTAATCAAAAGTGTTATGCCATGACCTAACCAGATTGATTCCAATTGACATATAACAACTAAAAATACTAAAAAATATTAAATTATTTTTTCAAAATTTGTAAAAATGTTTTTTTAATTTTTTCAAATGGGACACTTATGGTTTATCTGTTTTTAAATGAAAAAGATTTCTATGATGCCCAAAATTCGAAGGCATCGAAGATATTTGACACCGAACTATTCGCGTGAATAGTCTTAGTTCAGGAGGCATTTATCAAGTTTGATAAAACTGTGGAAATTTTATACATTTTTGTTATAAGCAGCAATTAAAAATTATCAGTAAACGTGCTATCTGTGCGGAAAATTATTTTAAAATTAATTAACTCTTGTATATTTTTCTTGTAAAACTGAGGAAGGAATAAGGGGTTAATAAGGCAGCGGAATTTATAATTTATTCTCATTTATTAAATAAACAAATTTCTAATTTAACCTAAAAATGAACGCCATTACTTTAAATCATAAATAAGTGTCGGTTTGAATATCAACTAAACCTACATATTTTATAGTTGTTTGCAACGACTGATTTTAAAAAATTCATTCAGAATTGAATTAATTAGGAATCAGATTGTGAAAATCTGTTTAAATTTTGAACTATGAACCAATTTAGTGCTCTGCTAAATTTAATCTTACTTTAAATATTAGTGTGAATGTCCCTTAACATTATGAAAATGACGTTAGCATAGAATTGTACAGGGAAAATTAAGACAGCAAGATTGTTTTTTGGTCTGAGTTTCTAGAAAAGAAAGTATTAAATGTGGGATTACATCTGAAGACGCTAAATTTTAAAAAGGTATTAATTCTTCTGGCTGATAATATGTAAATATATATATATTTTTTAATTTCATCCGTTTTTCTTACACTCTTCAGCTTTCAGGGAGAAATTTAAAGGCAAAAAATAATTTTAAATGAATATCTTTATTAATAAGCAAGTTATTCAGGAAGTAAAATATAAAACTGCGATGTAATCATTGTGGAGTTAAGGAATTAAGGCAACGGTCGGAAAACAAAAATTTTCAGCTGTAGATATTTGTTGTAGTTTTAAAAATTTACATATGCAAAATTCTATAAGCACACCAAATTTTGTAATATTAATTAAACAGTTTTCCCTGATGAATATTTATATTACAGGCACTATCAATTTAATCATAATTTCGGCGGCTTCCTGTCTGCCAATGAATTTTATCACGCTTTGATACAGATAACAAAAATAGGTGTCGCTAGGGCGTGAATATGTTTAAACCGGACGGTCTGTTTCTTTTTTTAGATTTAATCGATTGGAAGCTGTGAAAATTTAAATCGCGCCAAAATATTTCAAATGATTTTTTTCGCTGATGGTAATAACGTGAAATTAATGTCATGGTTATTAAAATATACCAAAAACCGGGACATTTCATAATACGGCTAAAATTCACCACCGAACTGCTCTAAATGTATAATTTGATTAGTGGAAAGTCAATTAAGGGTAATTTACCGTTCGATGTGACATGTGCAACCGCTTATCCGTTAAATGGAAAAGTCTGACAAGTTAAATCATTTAATAATATTCATGAATATTTATATTTTTACTGATTTGTTCGGTTACAGTATATATTCATATTAGTGCAACTTTTTCAGGTGTAAATGGATACTGAAAAAAGCCATGCTACAGTCAAAATAATGAAAAAATATTTCTTTTTTATAATTTAACATAATTTAACTGATAGGTAAAGAGCAAATTTCACTGTGTTATTAATGACAATAAATAAATTATACTTTCAAAACAGATAACTTAAAAGTGAATATGAAATGCTACGTATATAACCAGTAATACAGCTGTGCATTAAATTACGACATTACCCTGCAACTTTCATTTCTTTGCATTTGGCAAATATAGAAATTTAATGGTGTCGATATTGATACAAACGAATGACAATGACCGTAATAATTGTCCTTAATGGTACTCTTTTTATACATATGCTGTTTGACTAGAAGTAATTTACAAGTGCTACAATTTTAACCACTTGATAACTACCTAGGACTAACTAACTTAAAAACAATCAATCCACAGACAATTATCGATAAGAAAACTCGCCGAAATCACTATTAGACCTAACGTAAATAGAAATACTCGCATGAATTAGCAGCAGTGTTATGGACGGTATTTAATGAGTGAGTCTGGAGCATTCATTGATTTGAAGTTGAATATACTATTTTTACCATCGCATGTGCAATTTCCACTGGTGTGGCTAATAAGTTTCCTTTGTAGAAGTGGCGTGAAGGTAATAAATATTCATATTTCATTTATTATAAACTTACATTTTATCCATAATCAGAGTCAAAAAAAATGACTTAAAAATACAGTACGGTCATTATTTTCATAACAATGAAGTTTACTAATGAACTAAATATATATATAATAGTATGTATTAAAACAATTTTTTTGATAAATATAATTTATAATTTATAATTTTCCGTACTCTTGGCATAAAATCTTTGTATTGTACGTATACTGGTGGTCATTATCGCAATATTGAATTGCAAGTTGCCACGTAAAAATAAACTTGGCTTAAGACTACTGTAACTGTATGTGTTTAACCTACACATGTGAGGTTTACTGTGTGCTAAATTTGCCTTCTTCTAAGGAAACTCGGTAAGAAAATTTTGTAACATTTGCAGACAAATGTATATGATTTATGTTGTATTACATGTATATTGGTATGAATTTAATTTTGATTTTTTCAAGTGTTTTTTGTATTTGTGTTAATACATTGGATACGCGCATGCTTTACGTGTGCCTACTATAACGGTTTCTAGTAGTGAAATTGAACTACAGAGCTGAAATTATTCATAAAATTAAAGCGAACACATTGTATAGCGATATTAAGTGTTTATCTAAATTTCCGATAATGTTATTAATTAATTAAAATGACGACATGTTACTAGAGGTCAATAATGCAATTTGAATATTTTGTATAAAAACTATTATTCAAAACGTGTGCCTTAATGACCTTTGACATTACCATTTGATATATTAAATGCTAAACGCTGAGAATCTCGGACGTCATAACTAAATTGTTGAAAATGGGGTTAACATGTTTTGTATCTGTTTATGAAATAAAAACAGACAAATTTCAATACATTTCAAATAACAAATAAAACTATAAATAGCATCATAAATAGACTAATTGGGATGTCACGATTGGAAAAATAGCGTATTTGTGAACTCCCAGAAAACTGATTATTTCACATGTGATTTACATTGGGTAACACCAGCAAAATATGTTTTTTATGTGTACATATGTTACATCTTATTTTAAGTATTTAAAGTTGAATTGTTTGTTTTATTATTATGAAACAGTTGTCAATGAATTAATGTCCGTTTTGTTTTCGTTTAAGTGCTTTTGAAATGGTAGTCATTCAAACGGATAAACAATAAAATGAGATTTAAAAAAAATCACTCTTTCGAGAATAATGAAATAATAATCTGGACGACTCTTATCATAGGAAAAAACCCTATGGAAATTATTGGAATACTTAATAAAACCATGTAATATTATTTTTTAATGAAGTAATGTTATTTGTAAAATTTAAAAATCATTTTTCCAAATCGTTTTAATTTTTTAATTTTTACCATCTTAAGTAAATATTTTGAAATATTTTATTTGTATTTTCTTGTTCAGGTTAACTTTTTTGTAGTTGGAGTTGTTATCCTTGAAAATCTTTGCAACATTTTAATGAAACAACGATCAAAATTATTTACACAATACAATAAAATGCAGTACATTTGAAAAATAACATATTCCGCCAATTTTGTCATGAAAAATGTAAAAAAATACAATAAATAGTGCTGGAAAGAAAATTCTTAATCGACAAAATTATTGTTGAAACGTTTGGAACAACTAAGATAGCAATTTTAAAATCAATTTACGAGTTAATTTTACTTTTACTTTTACTTTCGTTTTTACAAATTGGATATTTTTTAAAGTTGTCGTTTAATCTAGGTTCTTCAGAGCAGCAATTAAATATATTACACCTACAAATACTATTTGTAGGTCTATTAGTAAGGTCAAGTAATTTTATATTCGCTAATTATAATGAAAGTGTCTTTAACACTTTCAAAAAATTAATTTTAGTGCTTAGTTTTCTCAATTGGTTTTTGTTATACATGTTTCTGTGTTAAATATAAAACTTAAAAATATTTTCTACTGTGTTTACATTACGTAGTGTTCTCGGTAAACATTGAAATTAGTTAAAGCAACTTTAATATTTTATTCATGTATTTTTAATTGATATTTTCGAAAACAATTTTATTATACTGTTTCATAATTTCTTGATATTTATAAAAAGTAAATTGATTGTAAATAAAAGATTTGTAGTAAGAATTTTTTTAAATTATAATGAAGGAATATTTTAGATTCAAATTGTTTTGGAACTGCTGAAACACTGCCATAAAAGGATAATTGTAAAACAAATGGATTCTTATCTGTTTCAGGTGAGGTTTTGACTAGATAACAGATCCAAGTATTTACCTGTCGCAGTAAAAATAAAAACATGTAAACGTATTCTACTATCATTTTTGTTTTACTTCATTTAAACAATTTTCCAGTGGGTATTAGCGAAATAGTGAATACATATTACTAAAGTGTCACTAAGACTGTGAAACTGTACTATAAGATCTTACATTTCATGTCTTTTTATTAATAAAATGTTGAGTGGAAAAGCAAAAATTAGATTCAGATTTTTGAAAACTATGAACCATTTCACTTCCTTGTATTGAAACAATATTTAGTGAAAAGTGTTCAGTGGGTAAATAGAATTTCGTTGATTATAGAAGGCAGTAGTTTGTTCTACTTTTTGTGCAGATAACGGAGTGACTAATATCAAAAATTTTGGTAGGAAAATTTGCATATTTTAATTTCACTCTGTATAATGTCAAGACAAAGTTACAGGGTTAAATCAACATTCACGTTAAAAATTCGCTATTAATATTTGCTTTATCTTCTTTATTATAAATAGGTGGATGTTAAATGAATATAATCCAATTTTCTTTTGCTTAACCAATGGTAAGGCACAACTTGATCATTTTTAAGAAGAAACCATTCTTATAATGCAATCTGTTTAGATTTTATTTTAGAGTACACACACAAGGAAGATGATGAGAAATCTACGCCGTTTGGCCCGGGTGACCGGCCTCGGAACATCCCTCGGCAAACTCTCTAGTAAGACATATGTTAAATGTGTTGTCGTTTATCATTCAAATCCACTAAATTATTATATTTTTTGTTTAAAGTATTATAAATTTCCTGTATATTCTGTCCAGTATACAATGTGTTTGCATATATGTTCTTAAGCTTCTTCTGATGGTGGCGATATATTTAATCAAAAATTTTTATACCAGAGAAGTCCCAATTGCTGTAAAAGCGATTAGAGTTATCGCCTGAAAAAATATGACCACCAAACACATTGTATTTACAAAAAGATGCTTGTTTGCGATCATATAAATTTTTTGATCCCCAAAATAAAAAAAACAAAAAAAACATCTTACATGATGTTTCTCACTAATGGGTTTTGTATGTGAAATTGTCAAATGCGGTTATATTTTATTCATATAAAACCACAAACGTTTCATGTTCACATTTTTTTTTTGTTATGCATTTGCACATTTAAGTATAAAATATATCTAATCTTTATTATACTGTTTCTACCGTGAAAATATTATCGAATGTAACCTTGCAACCACATTCCTAATTTACAACAGCAAACTATTTAGCAGTAAACAATTGAAATAAACAATTGAAAATTTTTGAACTAATGTTTTTAACATGTTGGTTTTTCAGAAATAGTATAATGAAACATGAAAATTTGTGAAAAATACAAAAATAAATTTAAATTTACTTTTTTGTAAATAAAAATCATAAAACTAGTATTTAATTTTTTTAAAACAAAAGCAGTGTTATAAACGTTACTAATGTACCAGGGCAAATTGAGAGATTTAAAAATCAGCAAAGTACCTATGCTGAAAATCTGACTCAAATTAAGCAAAACAAAGCTGAAAATGCTTAAAATATGAGATTACGCAATAAATATCCCCAAATATTTTCCAAATTTAGACCAGTGAAAATTTAAATTCAAAATTCAAAAACACGTTAAAAATCACACAAAAAGCCTTGGAAACCAAGTTCCGAATTATTCCCGTTCGTTCTCTTTCGTTCTCTGGTTACGTGTAATATTATTGCTTAATAAATTTAACCCCAAATTTGGAACATTTCAAGAAATGCCTTTATTTTTGTTACGATTTCTCATTTGAGTTACTTCACTGTTATTTTTTGGTACATTACATTTAGTACATTTTGAGAAAAAGATTTGTAATTATTTTTAAATTGTCGGAGTTTTGATTGTTGTCGTAACTTTAACATTCTGCAACAATTTCAGTTTCTTTGGAATTGTAGAATTTTTATTTAATTTTTAAATATCTCATTGTTTTAATTTTCATAATATTCCATCATCAGTGTAATAAAATTGTTATAATATATGTAAAATAAAATCAAATTGCTTTGTTACTGAAATAGGACGTATTTATCACTTTCACAGTGAATGTATCACGAATATACATATAATCAAGTTAAACCGATGTTTAGCCTTCTTTCAATACAATAAAATCAGTTTATGGCGTAAAATCGACTGCAAGTCCATATAATTTACACAAGCAGTACAACTTGACTCACATAGCTAGAATTACTTATTGAACTGAAACGAGATATAATTGAATGACTCTGCTCATATATGAGTCATATATGACTTAAAACAACCAGATGATCAGTCACGGTTATTATTCCACTGTTGCTTTCATTATTACGATATAATTAATTTTTTGCATTACATCAATTTAATAAAATGTAATATATCTCGTTTCAGTTCTACAAGTAATTATAGCTATGTGGGTCAAGTTATATTGCTTGTATCAGTTATACGGACTTGTAGCTGGTTTTACGCGGTAAATTGATTTTATTGTATTGAAATAAAGTTTAAATATGTAATATCAGCAATAAAAATGAAAAATACTAGCGCTCTCAAGTGACAGTGTTTGTAATAAGGAGCGCTTCTCACATAAATTTCAGCAACGGTAACTCAGCTGTTCTTTTTTTTAGTCTGTGGTTTTTAGTGTTGTCTGTGTTATACCGACGAAGGGTCTGGAATACCTATATTCATTAGTGCGAAGCGTTGCTAATAAGTAAGTTGATTTTTTTCAAAATTTGTGTTAATAATTAATTTTAGAAATAGCTTTACAGTCGTTTGAAATTGATTGTATTAACAACATTAATTCAAATTTTGTAGAAAAAAATAATTATTTGAGACAATGGAGACTCCCAGAACTTGACAATATTGAAGTTTCAAATTGAACCCAAAAACAATGAAAACCACCCGTATTCGTGGATCGTCGTCTGTGATGTTAAAAATACATCACAAGGTAAGTTTTTAAAATTTTTAGTTTAAAGTGTGACTTTGTATATCACAGAACATGTACACTGGCGGACGAAATTAATGAGACTCGAGCTTAAATTCAGTCCAGTTTTTCACTACTTCAATTTAAAGTTTTTTTAAATCATAATATGGAATCAAAATAAGATTCTTCAATGAAATTTAGAAACAACATCACAGGCTTGAAATTAATTATTGTTTTAATCAGCTCTTTGTCGCATTTTCTTTGACTAAGGTGATACAATGCCGGCTATAATAACGCTACATCATAGAATTACATACTCTGTTGGAACCGGATCTTATCCTTGACTAGGAACCTCCAACATCGATCTGCATCGTTAGTTCGAAATGTTCAAAATCCAATCACAAACAATTTTAAGTAACACAAATTTATAAAACGTATGTGACGTCTGTCACTTAACGTCTCTACGAAGCCAAATTGGATTATGTTGGTGTTTTAAAAATTATTCCTTAAACGCTATGGAATAAAATCACCTTGAATAATTTGAAATTATATTTATTGTTTTCAGGATTTAGTCTTCCACATAAAAACCCGAACTACAGAAGAGTATTATTTCGAGACCTTAATCTGTGTAAGTCAAGAAATTCTAATATAACAGCCTTCAGTCTCGTGGAAGATTTACACGGTGACGGAAAACAGTTCTGAAAGGCCGAATATGGTATATGATGGCAATTGCAATGAAGATGTGGTTTTTCAAATAATTACTCACATTTTATATGTTTAATTTTTCCATTTTCGTTATAAAAGAAAAACTTTATTCCGATTCCGCCTGTAATGCCAATGGTATTAATTAATTAAATTAATCACAATAAACTGATATTTTTAATTGTTTTATTATTTTGTTTAATAACCATAAATGCAATAATGCAATGCAAGCGCAAATGTGGTTGCCTAATTTCAAGGTTGTATACGTCCATAAGCTGTTTTCACTTGTTTTGGATATTACTAACAATTTTAAAATAAAACTTACGGCGAGGGTTTCGCAATAGAAAAACGTTCATTTTTACATGATTTTATATAAGATCTCAGATCCACATTTATTAATGAATTGATCTCAATTTTTAACAGAATTGTAAAGTAAGAATTGCTGCACCTTCGGGAGTATCCCTTTTTCTAAAAATGTTCATTAATGTTCATTAATTAATAAAAAAATCGCAGAGTTACCCAAATTTTCATTATTTTTAACTTAATATATCTGCGAAACAGCGTTTTGTACCTAAATTTGGAATATTACCCGACATGTGGCCATCGTTTTTAAATACGTATGTTAAATTTTATTACAAAAATGTTGTAATTAACAACACGAGTTCTAATATTAAATTGTATTGCAACGTTCAGAAATCGATTCGAATTTTTGTCGCCCTCACCCGGATGAGGTGAGGTACGAGGCAAGACGTAGAACAAAAATTTCCCCCACTAACTGGGCCCATGTTAAGATCGACATTTGACAGTGAACTTTTAATACAAGAAATGTTGAAGTATTATTCGGGATGCGGGGTTCAGAGCTCGTGCAAAATATCGAATTCTACGTACTTGCTAGAACTTACGGCTAGAAAGACACTATCCGTACCAATTTGTTCTACTCAATCTGAATAAACTTCTAATTGTTATAAGTTTCTTTTTAAAATTTTGATTGATAAATTGACAACGTACATGCTTTCTGTGGTAAAAAAGTAAATTTTTTATTATTAAGAATTGACTTATG